>JARYZH020002774.1:0-13729 GCA_030021035.2 Notholithocarpus densiflorus
AAAACGCATTCTGCCCGATTTTCGATTGATCGAGCCTAAGCTTCGATTAATCGAGCCAGGCCGAAATGCACAGTAACTTCTGCATCAGCTCGATTCCAAATTTACATAAAAGACACAACTTTAAGCAAGTCTAAACAAGACTAAACAACCTGTTTTGATCATGATTTGCCAACAATACACATTAGAGTTCTAAATACATAAAATCCTAAGTTTTTAGAACCTAACAAACTCCCCCTTTGGCAATCCGTGACAAAACACAACTAAAAACTCAAAGTTTACAAGGACAAGCCTTTTACATATAAAATGCTCATAAAAACAAATCCAATCCTAACTACTATCCATCAGTTGCAAGTGTAGACAGCAGCTCAATTGAATCAACTTGTATATTTCCTGAAACACTTAAACAAAACGCATAACCGCATGTGTGGAAAATACAAGTAAACAAAATAAATTCTTGATTTCAACCAACGCACAATAAAGACATATATCAATGAATAACTCATAAATATAAATCAATAAGCAGTTGAAACAAGAAACATATGAAACAGTAAATGTATCTCCCCCTAACATGAATAGCCCAACAAAAAATAAATAAATAAATAAAAAATAAGAGCAAAAAAAATACAAAGTGAAGCACCTAAATACACTCTAATCTCCACAAGCTCCAACAAACAAAAATGCTCTCCCCCTGAAAACAAAAACTCTACAAGTGCTAAGAACCTAAAGTACTCCCCTTTTTTGTGACGGAATACCAAAGGGCAATCAAAATCCATCATCAAAAGGAGGTGGCAGTGAGGATCGTCGAAACTGAGCCAACTCTGTGCGCAAAGCACAAATCTCATCAAGCATGTCCACCAAAATCTGTCCATGAGCCGCCTGAACGGTCAAGATATGATCCAACGTACGTCGAATGTCAAAATCATCTGAAAAAGTTGGTGGAGGAACATCAGCATCAACAGCAGCAGCACCAAACGCCTCAGCCGTATCAGCACCTGTAGAAGAGAAAGAAGGGGAAACAACACCAAATGACGCACCTCTAGGACGCGTAGAGCCAACTCTCAAGTGAGCAGCCCTCTGCCTAAGGAAGGTGGCACCTATGGGAGCTACAACATGAACGGGCTCACCGGCAAGGAAATCAACTAGACCAAGAAACAACAAAATCCTATGAATGAAAACATGATGGATAAGAGCATGAGCAACGGCAGAACTCCTATGAACTTCGTTCAAAGAACGAAGAAACAAATGAGGAAAGCTGATAGACGCACCAGAAACAAAAGCGTACAAAAACACATATCGCTCAAGAGGGATGGTGTGGAGATGAGAAATAGGCCACAAAGAATGACATGCTATCCTAAAGAAAAGATAGGTAGTCTCAGTAAGCTCAGCATACGTGATCCGAGGATCAGAACCCCACTGGATAGAAGACCCAGTGATGTAAGACATGACGTCATCTAAGGGTGGAGACTCCTCATACTAATAGACAGGCTCCCTAACGACCGGAACCCCAAGAGCTTCAACCACTATCCGAGGGGTAATGGTGAACTCAACACCTCATATCCAACTCCTAACAAGGGTGTTGGAATCATAGACGTGACAAGAGAGATTCGAGAAGAACTCTCTAATCAGGGCGGTCGGGGGTGGATGATCTACCTCTAACAAGGACAACCAACCTCTACGCTCAAGGTTCGCCCTAATGGCTGGATCAACCTCATCTAAAACAACAGAATGCTCAGCCCAAATCTTTCTTTTACAGTTCAGTTTCTCATAGGCCTCTCTGCATTTGTCATTCCTAAACAACTCACTCCTAGAGGGAGATTCAGAAGAAGTGGAGGGTGTCCTATGGGCTCTAGTCTTCCTAGGCATGGTGCTAGGATAGGACAAAGACATGAAGCAGAACCAAAAAGAACAGAAGAAAGAAAAACCAAAGGCAGACTGCAAGTTAGCACAAAAAAAATATAGAACAAAAATCTATATGATGCATGAACAGTTAAATGTCATGATACATGCTCTAATGCAGTGAAATTAAGTTCAAATTCACAAAATTGGCTTGAGCAAAGAGTTTCTAACAAAAACCCCAAAATTGAAAAACCACTTGTTCGTTTTTATATAAAAAATTGACCAATTGATCATCACACAAGTTAGAATACAGATTATAATGATCAATTACATCAATTCAACAAGCCAATTTCATCAATTAAACCCAATTTGAACAAAATCCCCAATTCGGGTAAATACAAGCCCTAGAAATTTCAATGTCTCATAAAACACCAAATTGATCAAATTAAGCATCAAAGATCATGTTTACAGCATCATAGAAACAAAACCCAATGATCAATTTCAGAGAAGAAAGCTTGATTCATCAAAAATCCCAATTTTAGATAGGTCTGAAATTCCCAACAAAAAGCATGAAATTATGAAATAAAATGCAAAAGGAAGGGTAAAATGGACTTACCGGCTTAGAGAAAGGAAAACCTTGCAGAAATTTGGGAGGAAAACGACAAAAATTTGATGTGGAGCCTAGTCCGAATCGGAGAGAGAGAGAAAAGTTTGAAAACTTTTGAAAAAATGTGATTTGAAAAAGTCAAGATCTGATTTTTTTTAAAACCTGATTCACGATTTTCGATTAATCGAAAATCAATTTCGATTAATCTAAACAGACAGAAGCTCCCTTAAATTTTTAAAAACAATTTCGATTGATCGAAAAACAGACTGGATCAATCGAAACAAACAAAGGCTCACATAAATTTTTAATCACAATTTCGATTGATCGAAAAACATCCTCGATCAATCGAAATTCTGGAAAAACAAAATTTTTGAAAAAAAACAAAGCAATTTTGCAAGAAACTCCTCAAAGCATTGAATTTTATAAATAAAATGCATGAATATGAGATGAAATGCTTTTCAAAAACACAAGTTTTAAACCCAGTTTTCCAAAATGAAGATTTTCAACACAATCTCCTTAAATTCTCAAGCATCAAATATGTTTTGCATAAAACTCAAGGTATTTTCAAACTTGGTTGGTCAAACCAAAAACACACACAATAACATGTACAAAGTTTAGCAAAGAGTAACTTGTGTAGTGTGTGCAACTAGCAAAAGTTTGAGATACATGTGAGGTGATATGTGTATAGAAATCAAACACAAAGTCTACAAAATTCATCACATAGAATTTGAAAGAGACTATCACCTAAAGAGTTACATCATATAACTCCCACATCTCCTAGATCATAAGCTTGCAATCATGTAAGTTTCTTGATTTTGCCTCATATTGTACGCACAAATTTTAATTATTCAAAAACTTATTAAAATAGCCAGGATAATGTACACACCAATTTTAGCAATTATTTGATTGAGCTTTAAGTCCAATAATGTACACACCAATTTTAGTATTTAAACCGAGGCTTCACCTTATGATCTTTTTGTGCATGTGCTACACTTTCTCGAGCACAAAATCTTACGATATGCACTAAGGTGTTCATGATTGGCTAGTGAACAGTGGTGAGATGGTTATTTATGCCTTTCTCAAAAGGATCAAGTCCGACAGTCAAAAACATGTGACTTCAAGATCAAGACAAAGTAATCAATACCATAAACATCTTTCCCACACAACATGCACTACAAAGCTTCAACTAGTAAAGTGCAATAAATAAGCTTATCAAAGCTAAACAAGGAACACAAGACATGTTATGTGAAAATAAATTGACCAACATTGTTTTCAAAAAACCAAGAAAGTAATACAAAACACAATTTGCTTCCTTTTCCTTTTTTTATTTTCTTTTTCTTTTTCTTTTTCTTTTTCTTTTTTTTTTTTTTTTTTTTTTTTGAAATGAGGAAACAAAAACAGTCCTAGAATGAAATGCATGAATGTTATGCAATGCAAATCCTAGAAACAAAAAGAAAACAAAAACCAAAGAACAATGGTCACAAAGAGTAGAGCAATGAAGCACAAGGACCAAGAAAGCTAAAGACAAATCAGGGACACAAAATTACACCAATTACTTGACGAAGTGTCTCAAACTTACTTTTATCAAGAGGTTTGGTGAAGATGTCAGCATTCTGCCATTCAGTAGGGATATACTCAAGACACACAATCTTTCTTTCAACAAGATCCCTAATGAAGTGATATCTAATCTCTATGTGCTTAGTCTTAGAATGTTGAACAGGATTCTTAGATATATCAATAGCACTAGAGTTATCACAATTGACAACCATGGTATCTTGGGATATCCTATAATCAGTTAAAACTTTTTTCATCCAAAGAAGCTGTGAGCAACAACTTCCAGCAGCAATATATTCTGCCTCAGCAGTAGACAAAGACACAAAATTTTGCTTTTTACTTATCCAAGCAACAAGATTGGCTCCTACATAAAAACACCCACCGGTGGTGCTTTTTATATCACCAGCATTACCAGCCCAATCAGAATCAGAAAAACCAACAAGAGACAGATTAAACTCTTTACTATAAAATAATCCATAATCACAAGTTCCACAAACATATTTAATGATTCTTTTTACAGCATTTAAATGTGAAACTTTAGGATTAGATTGAAATCTAGAACAAACACCAACACTAAAGGCAATATCAGGCCGACTAGCAGTCAAATACAAAAGGCATCCAATCATACTTCTATATAATGTAACATCAACAGACTCACCTGATGGATCATTTGTTAATTTTGCATTTGCAGCCATTGGTGTTCTAGCATGTGCAGCATTTTCCAGTCCAAATCTCTTGACTAGATTTCTTGCGTACTTTGCTTGGTTGATGTAGATTCCTGAGTCTGTTTGCTTCACCAGTAATCCCAAAAAATAAGTTAGTTCACCAACCATACTCATTTCGAACATAGCCTTCATTTCATCTGCAAAAGAATGAGCAAGAGAGTCATTAGTAGCACCAAAAACAATATCATCAACATAAATTTGGGCTACAACAAAACTATTCTTATCATTTCTTATGAAGAGAGTAGTGTCTGCAGATCCTCTTTTGAAGCCATACTCAGTGGATATGCAGTCAATATATCATACCAAGCTCGTGGAGCTTGTTTCAAACCATACAAGGCTCTCTTCAACTTATACACATCACCCGGTCTGTGAAGATCAACAAAACTCTTCGGTTGTTCAACATATACCTTTTCTTGCAACATCCCATTTAAGAAAGCACTCTTGACATCCATTTGATATAGCTTGAAATTCAGATGACTAGCTATAGCCAAAAGTATCCTAATGGATTCCAATCTTGCTACCGGTGCAAAAGTCTCATCAAAGTCAATCCCTTCCACTTGTGTGTAACCTTGAGCAACAAGTCTTGATTTATTCCTGATAATAGTGCCATGTTCATCTGACTTGTTCTTAAAGATCCATTTAGTTCCAATCACATTTACTCCCTTTGGTCTAGGAACTAATTCTCACACATCATTCCGAACAAATTGATGAAGTTCTTCATGCATAGAATTTACCCAATCAGCATCTTGAAGTGCTTCATCTACCTTTTTCGGTTCAAATTGGGACAGATAGCATGAGTGTGTAATTACACTTAAGGCTTTTGATCTTAATCTCATGTTATCGTTCAAACTTCCCAATATATTTGTGGTAGGATGATTTAGCCTTACTCTAGAGAATGGACCTTTGACTAGAGATGTGGAGGTACCTTTTGTTCTGATGAAGGACTAAACTCATGTTGTGCTTGTTGAGTCTCATGAACCGGTGTGGATGGTTCCGAACTTGATGGCACAGATACTGCATCATTCAACACCATCAACTCTTCATCACTATGCTTCCCCACATAATCAACAGGAAGTGAGTCATCAACCTCCATAGGCTTATCTTAAACTGGAGCAGTATTTTCTGAATATGCTTCTGAACATACTTCATCATTGATCACAACATTTGATGATTCCATGACTATTTTGGTTCTCAGATTATACACTCTATATGCTCTACTAGTAGAGGAGTATCCTAGAAAATATCTCTTGTCACTCTTTGCATCAAATTTCTCTAGGTTCTCTCTATCACGTAGAATGTAACAATCACTACCAAATACCCTAAAATATTTAACGACAGACTTCTTTCCTCTCCAGAGTTCATATGGAGTCTTCTTGGAATCAGGTGCTTCTTTCCTCTCCAGAGTTCATATGGAGTCTTCTTGGAATCAGGTCTGAAGTAAACCCAGTTGAGTGTATGGCAAGCAGTGTTAACTGCTTCTCCCCAGAAGGATTTGGGCAACTTTTTATTGTGTAGCATGACCCGCGCCATTTCCTGAACAACTCTATTTTTTCGTTCCACTATTCCATTCTGTTGGGGTGTCTTGGGTGAAGAAAACTCTTGATGTGTGCCTTGATCATTGCAGAAAGTAGCCAGCTTGGTATTCTCAAATTCTCTTCCATGGTCACTTCTGATTCTAGCTATCACAGTATCTTTCTCAACCTGCAATTTCTTGCACAGATGTATCATCTTCTCAGGAGCCTCAGCTTTATCTTTCAAAAGCACAACCCAAGTATATCTAGTGAAGTCATCCACAACTACTAGAATATATTTCTTTCCACCTAAACTCTGAACTCTGGCAGGGCCCATAAGATCAATGTGTAGTAACTCTGGAGGTCTTGAAGTTCGAACACTAGCTACAGACGGATGTTTGGATTTCACCTGTTTACCTATCTGACATGGTCCACATATGCACTTATCTATCTTCTCAAACTTAGGTAAACCAACAACTGCATCACATTTGGAAATCTTCTCTAATTGCTTATGACTTGCATGCCCCAACCGTTGATGCCACAAATCAACTTGATCAATCTTTGCACTAAAGCACTTGTTGCTTATACTTGGTGTTAAACCATAACAGTTGTCAGCTGTCCTTACACCAACACACATACAGTCACCTCCTCCATCAATTATCTCACACTCATACTTAGTGAAGAGTACATTCAGTCCATTGTCGCAAATCTGACTGATGCTGAGTAAATTTTCCTTCAGTCCATCAACATACCAAACATCTTCAAAGACTGGCAACCCTGGAATGTCCACAGTTCCAATGCCTCTGATCACAGATTTGCTTCCATCTCCAAAAGTGACTGTCCCAATCTTTCCTTCAAAAAGAGTCTTGAATAATCCTTTGTTTCTTGTCATATGCCTAGAACAACCACTATCCAAATACCAAAGACAAGAATCACGTGCCTTTAAGGCGGTTAAGGCAGTATAACACAAGTAATTATTACCACATGTGACAAAACCAAGAAGCTCAAGGAAAGATTTAACAAAAGCAACAAGTGACAAAGACAACGAGTAAGCAAGTTGATAAATAAGCAAAAATATTTTCCAAGAATCCATGACAACAGGGGTCAAGGATCAGCTCAGTGATCAAAAGATCAACAAAAAGAGAGCAACCTGCTCTAATACCACTTGATAGTTTTTAGACCCCTTAAAACACAAATGGATTAACCTAGAAAATTAGCCAAGTTATTACTTAGTCCAAATTAACAAATCTAGGTTATCACAATCAAACAATCATATCATGTAAAGCAGCGGAAATATAAATAACACAATGATATGATGACCCAGGAAACCACACCGGTAAAAACCTGGGAAGGATTTGACCTAGCTATCCTCAAGGTAAACCTGAATCCACTATGAAAGAATTGAAGTTTTACAATAGGACTTAGACCACTAACATCCTATTGCTACCCACCAGTAGAAAACTTACTGACACGACCACGTGCAAGCTCCGAGACCACGGACTCCTTCTTTCTTGGATTCTCCAGCAAATACAAGCACACCCGCTTGTGTTTCTTTAAGTTCTTATGGCAGCAACTGAATGATCATCAAGTTCTTGAATGAATCTCCTTCTTGATAATTCTAAGTTTGTGTAAAGGAAATCTCCTCACAGATCTCACAAGAGATTCACACAAACAACAATATGAGCAACACTAAAACATGGCTAGGATTTGCCTTATGTTCCTAGGGCAAAAATACAAAACCCTAAACGTTTTAAACAAACTAGGGCTGAGTTGGAATTCTGCAGAAAACGCATTCTGCCCGATTTTCGATTGATCGAGCCTAAGCTTCGATCGATCGAGCCAAGCCGAAATGCACAGTAACTTTTGCATCAGCTCGATTCCAACTTTACATAAAAGACACAACTTTGAGCAAGTCTAAACAAAACTAAATAACCTGTTTTGATCATGGTTTGCCAACAATACACATTAGAGTTCTAAATACATAAGATCCTAAGTCTTTAGAACCTAACAGGTATGATACTCACCCCAATTTCTAACCGCAAATTTGGTGATGTTTTAATCCTGGCCCTTCTTTTAATGTTAATGGGATACCGGATATTGACACAATAGGTAAGTGAATAAAAGAAAAAAGAAAAAAAACAAAAAAAAAAACAACAACAACAACAACATTCTCTCTGAGCACTCTCATTGTCTCCGCGTTCTCCCTTGCATTGTTCCAGTCTTCCAATCCCAAATCTCTCCAGTCTTCCAATCCCAAATCTCTCCGTGTTCTCCCTAGTGAACATTCTCAAAAGGCTCAAATTCTTTTTGATATTGTTAAAGGGAAGGTTCAAAACAATAATACCCTGATTTCATTGTCATTGTTTTGCTTCCCCTTTTTCTTTATTTGGTTTTTGGGCAACACATTTGTAAAAGTAGATATATGCGATTTTAAATTATTAGTGTTGATATTCTAAGGGTTCAGGGTGGGTTGGGAGGACTCCTTAATCTACTCCATGATTTTTTTTTTTTTTTTTTTAATTTGATTCTATTTGTTCTTTTGAAGTAGCATGTGTATGTGGGTTTGTGTTGTTTTATCGGAATAGAGTTTTTGTAAATTAAATCAATAATATGATTTTGTTTTTCTATGCCAATAGAATTGGCTTTATTCTTTCAATTATGACTGCTTAGTGCATGAATTGATTTTTTTTAAGGTATGTGGACTTAAAAAATTGCATCAAGTTTATGAGTTTTAGGGTGTGTTGGTGTGAATAGTGATTTCTTTTAAAGTACCAAATTAATCACTAGTTTTATTTTGCCTGCTTTATGGAAAAGATTCATCTAGGCCGTTTACTAGATGTTTTAATTAATTGTATAAGATAGCTGAACATGTAGCTGCTTGATTGAAGTTAGAATTTTTTACTGAATTGGTTGAGCAAGATGTGGTGGTATGTCAGAGTTAACTATTCTTTATTTTTCCTCTGATATAATAAATTACATGAAATTTAGATTTTAGTTTTCATGCGGGATTTGATATAGGATTCCAAAATTTCATACATAAAGAGGTTCTGAAATTTATATTTTTGTTTTCATGTGGGATAATCCAAATTTTCATTTATTTTGGTAACGGGATGGTCAATAATATTTGATTTGTAGATGGGGTTGGGGCTATGAAGAGAATAGGTCTAAGGTGCACATGGTTGAGTTTATGAAGCATCGTTGCTAGCAAAGAATGTTTCATAGATTGACTTTTGTGGTGGGCCTTTTTGTGTCTTGGGATGGATTACTCCTGCTGTACTAAGGCCCTGTGATTTTGGGGTAGGAGAGTCGGGACTGGCCTAACTGAAACACACCTTAGGCCAGCTTGTGCGCAAGTTGGGCCTAGCTTGTGCGCAAGAGTCTTGAGCATGTCACGTACTCACGGCAAGAAAGACTGTTACAAATGTTATAGCAGGAAAAACAATGCTGCAGGATAACTAAAATGTTTTTAACTAAAACATCTTCTACTAAGAACAATAATACGTGAATAGCTTCACAAAGAAAGATATCACAACATGATTACAGCAAATAAAAATTAATAGCAAGATGTTAGGTTAGTCATTAATCAACCATGACAAGAGAAAAGAAGATTAGTCTACTGAAAGAATGGGCTTGGCTCTTTAGCAGATTCAAGTCTAGAAGGGAACCAATCTCCTATGTGGGTAACCTCAGAGGGGAATCCTGCCATAGAAGTTACACACTTTGGAAAAAAGACATAGATGGCTTAATCTTGGATTCTTGATTCCTTAGAGAGTGGGCTATTGTTAGGGAGAGAAGTTGGTAGCCTACTGATGCATGCTTTTACTCCTATCACTCGTATTTTTTCATTACTTTGGGTTTCTTGTATTCTTTCATTCTTTCTTTGTTTTGCTATGTTTTTTTTCTTTCTCTCTGTTTTTTCTATATCTCTTGTTTACCGTTTTTCTCTTCCTTTTTCCTTTTCCTCCCCCCTTTCCACTATGCATGTCTATGGCCTTTTATACTGCCTGCCGTGACAGGATTTACCTTTTTACCCCTCAACCGTTTTTGGCCTGTTGTGGGTGTCCTTCCAAGATTGCCCACTGGTCTGCTGGCTGCCCAGCCACCACCACTACACTGCGTTGGTTGTGCCACGCCTCATTCCAGACAAAAGTGGTTTTGTTTTGTCTTTTACTCCCCTTGACACTCTCATCCGGATAAGGGTTAAACCCCCCTTACCAACCTCTATAGCATGCATCTAGTGATTCCAGGTCATGTTTACCTCTTTTGGATGAGATGTCATCCCAGCAGGACATTTCCCCCAAAAGATCTTGAGTGAGAATCCCAAAATAGGCACCCTCTTCTTCCCATCGCCAGACCACACCCTCTCATATCTCTGACCTGTAGCCCACCTCCACTGTATTGGCTTGGTACAGGTAGGTGGGGCCTGAGCCTTGTGTGCATGCTCCACTTCCACAGGAGTCCATTGCTTTTTTGGCTCTCACGCGTTTGTCATTGCCTCCAGGTTTGTCTGATTCTGCTGCACACTCTGGTGCTTATTTAACTCTTGCAGCATGAATAAGTCTTTGGGCTTCCATTCTTTGCATCCCATCTCTTCTTTGGGCTGGGCATTGCTTGGGTATAAGGTCTCTCTTCTTTAACTTGGCCCATGTCCCTTTTTACCCTGCGTCTGTGGGCTGACTGGTGTTCCTACCATGCCACTACACTGCTCTTGTTGTGATATCACTTATCTTTTTGCCTTGTTACCTCTAGGCTTATGGGCTTAAGCACCTGCCATGTCAATTTCTTACCTTATTCCTTCTTTTGGTCTTTACTGCCCAGCATTCCTGCTAAGCCAATCCATTTCGTACCTTGGGCTTCCTCGGCCCATTTTGTTCTTTAGGCATCCTTAGCCCATTTCATTCTTTAGGCGTCCTTGGCCCATTCCATCCTTTCCTACCTTTTTCCTTCCCATGGGCTTTTGCTAAATCCTTTGGCCCAATTACTGCATCCTTACCTTTGGGCTTATTGGCCTTTGAGCCAACCCCATTTACTAATTTCTTCCTTTGGGCTTCCCCGGCCCATTTTTACTTTCTTGCCATTTCTTACAATTCTCATAGGCCTACAACTTCATTCTTTGGGGCTTCCTCGACCCGTTTGCTTTCTCTCGAGCCACTTATTATTTTAATGGGCCTGTTAACCATTATTCCTGCCATTCTGGCCTAATGGTCTTTATTTTACTATTCTCTTTTTCTATCTCTTTCATATTGTTAAGCTTCTTTTGCCATTGGGCCCTTTTGTCAAAAATTGGCATCAACAACTTTCAAAACTTTGGTAGTAGGGATGGTATTGTAAAATCTATACTTGGCACACCCTATGTGTCTCTGAAAGGCATCATGCTAATTTTCTTCAGTTGCTCCATAGTGAGGGACGGAGTCAGGACTTGGAGTTAGGTGGGCAAAAGTATAAACAAAAAAAAAAATCATGTAACTCCAAACATTTAGTATTAATAAACCATCAATAAAGACAAATACACACAAGCACTATGCACACAACACAAGCACTCAGTAACTAACCAATAAATTTCAAAATTACAAATAATCTCTTTAATTATTTACCAAAATTTAAATATAAAAAAAAAAATCTGTAATTTTTAAAAAGAAACTAGTCACTAACGGACAAAAACAACATCACATTGGCCATGGCAAAAGCTATTATCTATCAAACAGTACAAGAGTAACAAGACTCAATACTCACATTTATAATCTATTAAAAAATTACTCCCTCCGTCCCACTTTTTTGTCATCTATTCCATTTTGAGATGTCCTAAAATATTGTCCTGTTTCTAAAAATAAAACTCATTAATTTACTAATGTTCCTATTATACCCCTATTAATTTACTAATTCAATTTTTTGATAAATTTTTTTAAAGGTAGTTTTGGAAACTTATACATTTTTAAAAGGTAAACAAAACAATAAATGATGTTCCCTTAAAAAGTTTGACTTTTCAAATAAGACAAAAAAAGGTGGTACGAAGGGAGCATTACTTTTAGGTATATTAAAAAGAGAACGAGAAAGAGAAATGTGGAGTCAAAACTCTCTTTCTCAATCTCTCTATTCTATTTTCAGAGAGTGTGGAGCTCTCAATCTCATCTCTACCTCATTGCCTCTCTTTCTATTTTCTCAACTCATATCATCAAATCAACCAAGCACTAGTCTACAGAGATTCATATATGAGAGGGATAAAATATTATCATCCAAAAAAAGAGAGATTAGATATAAATACCAAATTTGGGTGGTGCTGCGGTGGACTAGTGGTGGTGGCGTGGTGCTAGCGGCGTGGTGTTGATCTGGTCTGCTACTTTGCTTCTACTCTAGTCTGGTTTGGTTTGGTTTGCTTCCGCTACCGTCTGCCCAACCCCGCCCACTCCTATTTAGTATGTTAGGTTTTCCTTTTTCTTATTTTTTCCCTTTTATTATTTATGTCTTGCTGCGTGTTGTGAGAATTGTGTGGGTGTTTTGCTACTCCTGCCTCCTAGGCTAGTTAGTGTAAAAAAATAAAAAAAAAATAAAAAAATAAAAAGAGGAGGGTTATTTAAGTAAATTTTTTTATGGGGTCAATTTTATAATTAATATTTCTAAGAGGGGTTTTTAGAAAATAAGGTCGAAACCCTAGTTATATATAACCTAATTTATGGGTAGAAGATCTACCTAGTGATTTAGAGGATGTATTCTGATAATACTCGAAAAATCAGTAAGTTGGATGGCACGGATTTTGGTGAACTTAAGGGCCTGAAAGAGATAAACAAAATATCAGAGGAGACCGGGGTTGGCCGGTCACAAACCCTCCGATGGTGAAGTTAGTTTTCTTATTCCGAAATAGGGAAAATCCAAACTTCTGGGGACTGTCTTTGGAGAAAAACTTACTTTTTTTGTCAAAGATTCATATTTATAGGTTCATAAAAAACGGTTATTTCTTTAATAACTGTTCCAACCTTTAAGGAGTCCGGAAAGTCCGGAGTATACTCATAACTGCCATAGAGGTTATAATTTCTGATCCCATTTTATGTAACCGTCGTTGAGCTCATCATAAGTAATGAAGGACGAGAAGTCATCCAAAAGGTGTAGAGTTACCGTATCAAGCCCATCTAAAACCCTTTATAGACGAGCGTGTGTCAAGGACGAGTAGAGATATGGACGAGCGTCTCAAGGACGAGTAAAGATGTAGCTCGTTTTCTGTTATCCCTTCCATGTACGACCTTTATGGACGAGAATGGAGTTAGTTTATTTCCAAACACCATTAGTTGCCCCCTTGTCCATGAGTCGTCTCAAGGAGAAGTAATTTTAATGCCAGAAATAAGTGTGCCACGTGTCACAACCTTATTGGTGACTAGTCGGGTCGATTTGTTTTTTCGAGGAACATGCCAGTGTCACTTTTTAATTGGCTGCGTCGTTTCAGATACCTAGACTTATGGCCTATAAATAGTGGAATTCCTCCACTACCCTTCACATTTCTGAAA
>JARYZH020002775.1:0-13719 GCA_030021035.2 Notholithocarpus densiflorus
TTTTTTTAATAAGATATGTTGTATTCAATATCCATTTTCCAATTCCATAGTTCACATTAATTTCTAACTGCATTTTTCATCTATCTACCGCACTATATTCAACAATAAAGTTTCTTTATTACAGATTGCCTGGCGTCTGCCATGAATCACACTCACCTTTTTGGCATGTATTTAATGGATTTAATTATATATAAAAAAATTCAGAAAAAAGTACAGATTTAAATCCTATTGGACCTCTACCAAAAGTAAATGAAAATGAAATTCATAGGGACGAACCCTAACCTGAGGCAAGGGTCATGCTTATTGCTCTATGAGATCATCATTTGTAACTTTTTTTTTATTTTTTTTAGACTGCATAAATCTTATCTTCCACCCCAAAAAAAATATCTTTTGGCAGCTCAATCTTCACGGTAATAATTATGCCAATTCTAACTACAAATCTCTTTAGGTAATCAAGCGGGCCTCCTTTTTCAGTTTTTTTTTATTTTTTTTTAAAAAAATTACAGCTTGCTGCTGATTCCGTAACTCGAACCATTCCTCCTAAACCCTTAAGCATTTTGTGCATGGGAAAGTGCAAATTCAGCTATAAGGCCATTGGCTCATCATTTGTACTTAAGTTGATACATTGGATGTAAATTTCATAACATTTTATTCATAAAAATAAAAAAATTATAAAACACTTTTCATAGATTATGGAGCGGCAAATTATGATTAGTACAACGTTACTTTCATTAAAATCACTATTTATATTATTTTATTGTATACCAATTATAAGGGCGAATTGTTTTCCCCCAGAAGATCATAAGGATAGTTCTAATAAAGATGTGCATCCTTCTAGGGATTTTTTTTTTTCTAGGAAAGTCTAGCTCATCCCATAGAGGGAATTGGTGGGTCGAATCTGAGCTGATTTCTTTAAGTTAGAGATGAAGGTGCCACTAGACCAAGAGGTCTTTGGTGCGTCTTCAAGGTTTTTTATTTATTTATTTTGTTTTTAAAATTTTTAATCATGAATTAAGCATATCAAGCAAGTAAGAAATTAAACTAAGCTAATTGTGCTACATTTTTTAGTTACTTTCTAATTAAGAATCAACAGATCCCAACATTATTTGTTTCTCAAAAAAAAAAAAAAAAAATCCCAACATTATTTGGTATATTAGTTTTTCCCGGTCAATGTGATTGTTTTTGTGTGGGTATAAAGTATGGATTTGTATATTGGTTTTATATGGAGGATTTAAATATGTTGTGAGGACTCGATCTTGACTTGACCCTACCAACTAGTTTGGAAACGTTGCTAATTAACAAAATTGTTTGGCTCTTATAGTTATTTTTTTAAAAAAAACCTACCAACTACAAACAAAAGTGTCAACGTTTTGATATAAACATAAAATTCAATTTTGTGTCAAACTCTCCTCTCTATATTGATTGTGTTGATCCTATAAAGTTTTTCCACTGTACGTGTTAGGAAACTCCATAACTTTAAAACCCAAAGATTAGTAGGTGGAAGCTAGCATAGTTTGTTGAAAGGAAAGCTAAAAAGAGACATGTTTAGGAGGATTAAATCAAAGTTGATCGTTGAGGAGATAAAGAAAAAATATCTTCATTTTTTGTTTCTTTGTTGGGTTGATGCATGTTTGATATTTAAGATAAAATGAAGAACAATTTTGTCCATTTTTTAGTTTAGTCCAATCCCTGGCCTCGTGACACATTCCTCACATGCTATCCTAATGCGTGCCTATGGTAATGGTGGTGTATGGGGTGGGGTATAAATGAATTAAATGGAGTTGTCACCGATGATCAAGATTTTTAGGTTTGATTATTCACCTATACTTATTTGATTTTATTATATAACCTAAGTCATGAGGATCCTAAGATCCTTCAACCCAAGTTAGGTAAAATCATTTCTTGAGGTAGAACATCCAATTATTACCTTGTTTTGATTTTCCATTCTAAATGGCTACTCAATGAAGTATAAATTAGAACGTTTGATTTCATTTTGAGGGTTTATGTCCCATGGTGCATTAAAAGCGATGCATGTGGGGTGACATTAATGATTTGATTTAAAGGGGTTTAGTGAAAAAAGGGGGAGATATGTTCTTTTGGTCTTTTAGAAGATTTTGAAAACAATAGGATATTGAATTTGAAGAGTTAGATTCAGATTGAACTCGTAATTTCAATGTAACTTTTTTTTTTTTGATAAAGAATTTCAATGTAACTTAAAGTAAGCACATTTTCAAACCTTAATAATTCACTGTCTAGATCTCATCACCCTGTTAGGAATGATGCGGTCTATCATTTCATTTGATAATGGATGGTCTAATTATTTACCAAATACACAAACACATGCATAACCTATATTCACCTTCATCAATCTTCTTCTTCTTCTTTTTTTTTTTTTTTTTTGGAGAGAGTTTCAACTTATCACATCCGCTTCTGATGATAGTTTTTTATCATCAAACTAAGACACCAATTGGTTTTTGGTGTAAATGAGGATTAACCTCAGATATCTTATTCAACCATCAGAGACTTTACCAGTTGAGCTAACTAGAACTCACCACCTTCATCAATCTAAGAGTATTCTTTTATATTATTTCTGCAATGATAATTTGGCAAGGTCTCCCGATTGGTGCACTAATAGAGTCTCACATTTCTCCAGTGCACAATGCATGCAGAAGCATTCTTAGGACCGGTCCAGCACTTCATTATGGAAAAGTGGATTCAGCCCAACTAGCCCTAAAATCAAATTTTTAGAGGATGGAGCCAAGACAGTTCTTAAAGGGAGAATTAAGATCGAATAAACACTGGCATGTAAATTGAATAGAGGAAAATGGGCCTTGGTGTTAGAATCATCTCCGACGTTGGTCCGAGGAGCTTTCTTATTCTTATTATTTCCTGCTGGATACGTATGCTACAAAGACGATACAAAGGTTACAGTGTTTTCTTACTTCCAATCTCCGATCTTTCTCCTCAAGGACCTCTTTACATTTTATACCCTTTAGGCTGATCTTGGCCCTCCATTTCCTGACGCTAAGCAGTCACTACTTGAGCGTTTGTCTCCATCGCCCACCGTCCCAAACCTTTCCGTGGAGTTGCAATGACTGTCGACACTGCTCTTCAGGTCATTTCCTCATTAATGCAGCCGTAACGTTAGTTGTGTTTACGTAATGCGAGCGATTACTTCTCCCGACCGCTTCTCCCAGTTCTAAGTGGGTCGAATCTACCTGCATTTGTCCTCTTTCTGGGACGCCTACGAAACCACTTCGACTTCCGCCGCCCTTCCCCTTCTATGATCTGCACGAGGACATGATTGTCCCTGTTCGCAGTAGGGACTTTCTCCGCGTCAGCCCTCGGACGTTTCTTCTTCCTACGCGGCCTCTGGGGCCTAGTATAAAGTCAATGGGGTAGCCAGACGACAATTCCCATAATAGCCCTCAAAATCTCCGGGTCGTCTCGGCTCCTGAGGGAGCATAGGTTTTGATGTCCCCTGCCTTTCATCATGGCTCATCAATTTGCTCCTCGTCGCTTAGAGTCTTTCACCCGCCTACACGTTCACGCCTAGATACGAGGCACGCCCTCTCATTAAATTGGCGGCCTCGTGCTCCCCATGCTCGACTGGGTGACGGTGATCCAATCCGGGATTTTTTAATCTCATGGAAAACCGGCGTTATTTTTAATCGAAGGCATAAATGCCCATTCGAACCGATTCACCTCTTTATTTTCATATTCAAGAGTTCTCGTGGCACGTCTCCCTGAAGTTCTCAAATCTCCAAACCCCAATCCGCTCTTTCTCTCCAAAGATGAGCCCGTCCGAAGAAGCCATTTCTGTAAGTTTCTACTCTCTCCCGACTCCACATTTTCCCCAAGTTTTTTTATCTTATTCCTCTCTTCTATCATCCTCCCTAGCCTTAGCCGCTTCTAGTGACGTGGTAGATTTAAGAAGTTGAATAGTCCGAAGAGGCAATGGAGAAATTCATTGCTCGATCATAGGATTCCCAATAATGTAGGTTTGAGATACCTGAGGAAGGAGAGTGGCTTTTTAGAAAGGAAGATGAGAAGTGGTGATTCTATAATCGCTTCCTCGAGGGTGGTATGAGAATCCCACGGACCTAAGTGGATTTGTGATTACCTAGACATTTTCGATTAGCTCCCCACCTGCGCTCGTCAATGTTTAGGATCCTGGTTGTGTGGACGCTTAAATGAGAAAATGGGCCGAGGTTGACCCATCACGATGTAACCGGGTGTTACAACCTCCAACACTTGAAGTATAAATCTTACTATACGAAATCTTAGGATCTATTGTTCGCTTATTCGCCTCCCGTAGTCTAGCGTGCGGTCAATAAGGACTTTCTCATCGTGTCGGAGGTGGCACGACGACCTTCCCGTCCGACTGTAAGAGGGGGCACCGGTGGGGTATTCGAGTGGGGAGAGGTTATCTGGTGATTGTCATGGGCTTGCACCGCTTGGTCGTTTACCACTGATGTGCTTTCTTTTTACATCCACGCCTTGGCCGACACTTTCACTTGGTTAATCGGAAGATTTGGCGACCATCCTTAGGGTGGAGGCTTTGTGAATGAAGTCAATAACCGGTCGAGCCGCTCACAAGATCCTTGGTACGATCCCATCCGCAAATCATTCTACCCGGCACGTGATTAGAAAGCCAAAGATTCTGGCTCACAGAATCACCGTAGTAGAACAAGGGTTCTTGATTGCCTAAGGATCCCCGTTGGGCGTAAGGCGCTACGCTAAGTGTGTCCTTCCTCGTCCCTCAAGCCGAAGAGGCCGAGGACGATTCACGCGACCAAGACACCCTGCTCGAGGATCCTCTAGTGATCTCGGGCGACCCTGCTTGATCAAGCGGACCTCTCCTCGCAGGGACTTCTTCTAAGGCCTAGATGGGTTTTAAGAAGAAACCCTCAATCGACTCCGATTGACTGACAGAGAGCGCCCGGGAGGCGCCTCAAGCTTTCCTCCTTCCAAGTTTCAACCTCCGCTCTGCACTGTGTCCTCCTCCACCCAAATAAGTCGCCATCGCTGGCCCAAACTTCTCCTCCTTCCCTAGCCAACTTTGCCTCGGCCCGAGCCTCGCTGATCCAAAAGGAAAGAGGATCCAAAGGCAAAGAGCCCATGGATGGGACAGCCTCGCCCTCTCGTGAGGAAGATGAAGCCCGCATGAAGCTTCAAAAACAATCGGCTCCAGCACCAAGGCCTAAAGGAAGTCGCCATGCAGTCCGAGCCTTAGGCCTGGCTTCCTACCCCACGCTCCATGGGGAGCCCCGGGATGGAAAACGCCGCCTGTGTGGACTCCGAGGGGGTGGGCGTGCCTACGTGGCTCAATGCACCGGAGAGGTGCCACGCTTCCCACCGACATGGCCGAGCCGGGAACATGAGGAGGCAGGAGGTCTTCTCCTCACATGAAGCAGGCACACTGGCATGGTAAGACTTCTAACACCACGACTCCCACGATCCTTGCCCCAGTTTCCACCTATCGTGAACTTGTTTCGATTTGGCAGGGCCGTCCGTGCCACCTACAAAGTTGGAAGAAAGGCTAACGATCGTAGTAGGCCCCGAATCCGAAGGATACAAGCGCTTGATGCCACGCGGACCCTAACTCCTGAGCCCGATCTGGCTGGAGGATCTCGAAGGAGATGATATGGCCGAGGACAAGGCCGAATCAGGTTTACAGCACCCAAAATAGGCCAAGACCAAACACGGCGCCATCTCGAGGCTCGAGATCGCCTGAAGATTGGCCAAGGAGCATTGCCGATCCGAAGAAAAGCCGCCGAGGCCGAAGGGCCAAGAACGCTGGTGAAGGCTGTGGATGAAGCCTTGAGGGCTAAGGCGGCCGAAGCCCGCCAGAATCGAGGCGAGATCTCCAAGGAGAAGGCCGAAGGATGCTACGTTTCTTTAGGAGCAGATGAGACACGTGCCATTCAAGGCCTGGGTACCTAGGGTGGCAGTTTCATCGTTTCCTGTGTTTGAATGAAGCTCCTCAAACAAGCTTCGAAGTCGAGGCTTCATCTCGAACTCTGGAAGGCGAGAATGGCATACTACCCTCCGCCATCCGAGCCTCTGCCCTTTCTAGCTCGAGGCCAGCACTCTCCCGAGGTGGTCGAGGCGTGCCATCTCGACACGCTCTGCTTTGACTTCTCTCCGACGAGACCGCCAAAGAGGCCGAGCTACCAAGTGGTAACCGAGGTGCATAAGGGCCCTAGCCGTGGAGTACCCCAGATGTGTGAGCTCTCCAACTGATGCCCAAAGCCACTCTCAGCGCTCGAAGAGACAACTCATTGTGATGCCTCCGCAAGCCACCTCTAGGTGAAAGCCCCGAGACCTCTGAGCTACTTCGCACTGGGCCTCTTCCAAGGTGCAAATCTAAGACCAAGTCAAAGGAATATAGGCCGCCCCATTATCTTTTCTTATTTCTTTTTTTTTTTTTTTTTTTTTTTTTTGATTGTCGAATGGAACGCCGGATTGAATATATGCACTTTCGCTCTTGTGTGTTAATTGTCGCTATGATTTAGTTTTGTTTATTCACATAACTTGTGTTTTGATTATTTGTTATTTAAGTATAAATCATGGCTTCTCGACTATTAGCTAAACAAACATTAGTGTGGATTTGTTTTTTCCATTTTTGAAATGTACAACCTAAAACGTAAAGTCCATAATGATAATTTCCTTAGATCGTGGATTAGCAATTGGGTCACTTATTTATTACGACATGCTTTTGTCGAATCTGGATTATAAAACGTTAATGACCTTATAATACGAAGCCCTATATTTCATGAGTTGGTTATTATGCATCGGGTTTAAAAATGTGCTAAGCTAAAATATTACTTAAAAAGACAAACTTTAGATCCCATACTTTTTTAAAACAGTGTGTTTAGAAGAATGTTCCAAAAATTTATTGACCTCAAGGAAATACTAGTTACCGAACAGGTTCTGCTAGGTTTGAACCCGAGGACCATGCAAGACCTTGGTTCTGTCTAACACTTAGATTTTCTTGAAGTAGTTAGTTTCCATAGGTTTGAGTTCGAGTGGACCATGTAAGACTCCTTGGTTCTGTCTAACACTTAGATTCTCTTGAAGTAGTTAGTTTCCCATAGGTTTGAGTCCGAGGACCATGTAAACCTTAGCTCGTCTAATTGCCAGCTTTCTTCCTCGGGCGCTTAGTTTCTTCATGTCAGAAGTCCGGGCGACCATGCAAGACCTGGTTCCGCTCTAACACTCTAGCTTTTCTCCGTGAAGTAGTTAGTTTTCCCATAGGTTTGAGTCCGAGACCATGCAAGACCTTGGTTCCGTCTAACATTTAGATGGTTGCCAAAACATAAGACGTGCAATTTAAAATGGACTTTAAAAATATGAATTAGAGAAATGCCTTTGTTAATAATAATACATTTTCGTGTTATTTACATTCCATGGACGAGGTACGCCTTTTTCATCTAAGTCTTTATAGTATGCACCTATTCCGGCCATCGCGGTAATTCGTACTGTCCTTCCTAATTGGGGACCCAGCTTCCCTAGGATGGTTCTCGCACTCTTACCGACTTTCCTCAACACTAAGTCTCCGGTGCCAATGGTCTCACCACATTGGCATTATGTCCCTCGCTTAAGCTTCGTAGTAGGCCAACTGATCACCGCTTTCTTCGTTTCATCGGACAAAGTCTAGGCTCTTCCCAGCACCATCATTATTGTTTTGGAGTGAAGCGGAGCTAGTCCTCGCTGGAAGTCATGTTTCTGTAGGATAATGTACCTCTACCCATAAGTCATGGCAGCGGTGTCTCTCTTGTCGACTCGTCAGTTGGGTAGCCCGGTCCTAAGTAAGTCCATAAGACATGTGGCAGCTCCTCTACCCATCTTCTCTTGGCTTCATCCAGCCTCTTCTGGCCCATTGATTCATGACCTTGTCGACGCCCCCGCCTGCCCATTTCCCGGGATGTCGGAGTCGGTACCTATTTGTGATCCCCGGCCGCAACAATATCTTCTCAAGGCTTGTCGTCGAATTGGAGGCCATTGAATCAAATTAGAGCTGAGGGATGCAGAGTGAGGCTGAGTATGTTGCTAGTCGTGACCGTGTTGCCATCGCTTCTCGAGGAGCCCCAACCCTTGTTCAGTTCATACAGTCAGCTGGGGCTCGAGTTGTGTAGCCTTTTCCGCTGCGTCGAAAGACATCGCTGTCGGTACATTACACAAATGGTTACACGTTGTCACATCGCAGAGCAAGAGGAAGACGCGAGAAACATCGCTACATGATTCAGGACCCCGAATCGTAACGATGTTTCTCCGTATGAACCTCCTTGGCATTCGTATCTCCGATGTTGGCCGCGGCTCCTGGCTCAACCCATTTGAAGTAATTTTATGCCACCACCAGATATCTCTTGTTTCTGGGCTGCCTTGGGAAAAGTGGTTTCCACAATATCCAGCCCCACTGCGAACTACCATGGATCGACAAGGGGTTAAGGACTCCTCCAGTCGATGAATATCTTGGGGCAAACCTTGGCACTAGCTAGTCACATTTCTTAACATACCTGTGGCTTTCAGATCCCTAGCCACCAATATCTCGGGTGCGGCCTCCCCATGGCGATAAAGATCTTCCCTCAAGGACCTACTGCATCCCCCTGCAAGTGCCTCAAGTAGTACTCGTCGCTTCGGGGTGAATACATAGTAAATATGGCCCAGAGTAGAGCACAGGCGCTCTCAGGGTCTCCTAATGTAACCGGTGCGCTTCTTCGTATTCTTTCACCGGCTTTCTTCCGGTGCAGGTATCATCTGAGAACTCCTCACTTACGCTATTCATCCAAACTCGGGACCCACTCTAACTTCATGGACAGTGTGACCATGCCACCTGCCACCTCTCTTACTTCCATTCCGATGCTCGACAATGATGGTTCGAGGCGCACTTTGCCGATGAAGCAGCGAGCGAGGCCAATGAATCCGGTACGGGTGCTGCCACTGGGACATGCGTACAAGCCGAACAAAATGAAATTTGACCGCAAGCTGCTTGGCTCGCTTACACGCTTGCATCCTGCTTCTCTAGCTTCCTAATCCCCCTTACCCCGCCCACTACCCCTGAGTCCGAGAACAATTCTACCGCTTCCCCTCCCATTTTTGTACCATGGCCATTCCTTGTAGCAAGGCCTCGCACTCCTGGCTCTCTCAAGCACCGTGGGCCGAGAACCCTGGGGCCTCAAGGATTTCTTAATGATTCTCAGATATTAGGACCAGCCCCACCCCTGATCCTCTTGATTTGCCGCGCCTATCAACGTACACCTTCCAACACGGGGGGTCCCGTACGGAGATCATCCCAACCGATTTTCCATCCATGTTTCGATCCTGCCACCTCCCTACCAGTTCGTGAGAATTCGCCACCAAGTCGGGCCAGACTGCCCATGGAGGTTCGAGGCATGTACTTGATGTCAAAAGCTCCTAGGATTGTGTTCCATAAGGCATCCTCCCAGATAATCGCAGTCCGGGTACTAATCTCAAGGGTAATGTTAGACAATCCACAGCAACTGGAAGTAATGGGGAAGCTGCAGCATGGGACCACGCTAGTATGGCCTCTCCAAGGGTAAGTATTCACCTCGCTTTCTGCAAATGACTTACTCATATAATAGAATGGCTTTTGGAATGCCGTTGTCATCCCAGACAACATTGGGCAGCTCACCGCGTGAGGGGCCACTTACAATATATGCGTATGTGACTTCATCGCCTAGGGATCGACATGACAGTGGCCGAGATAGGTACCCTTGAGTTGCCGGGAAGGCCGTACGCTCCTCTAATCATTCAAACCCTTTCCACTCGTTGATCAAGAGATAGAACGGTTCGCATCTATTCGCCGACTGAAATGAATCGATTAGCTGTAATCATTCCAGCTAGCTTTTGAACCTCCTGGCGCTTTAAGTGCGCTTAGATTGTTAATAGCCTTGGACCGGTCGATTGGATCTCAATTCCCTGTATGAGTAATCATGCGTAGCCTAAAAATCCAGTTCGATCCCCACACCAAATGAGCATTTGAGGCATTTAGGCGCAAATGCGGCTTCCTACATTAATTAAAGGTAATCGCCGAGGTTCCAAATACTCTGACACCTTACTCTTTCACCACCATCATCGACGTGAGATTTCGATGCTCTTGGGCCCAATTGCGCCTCAAACATTCTCGCCATCATCCTTTGCAAGGACTGCGTTTTTAGCCGAACGCATTACTCAGAAAGTGATAGTTCCCACACGCACCAGGACCGGTCCTCAGCACTTCTACCGCTGAAAAGTGGATTCAGCCCAACTAGCCCTAAACACAACGTAGAGGATGGGTTTAATAGCCAGGCTTGTTGAGAATACAAACGAATAAACATGGTTAAGGTAACCGAATCAAGAAAACGGGCCTTAAGTGTTGGACCTGTCCTGGACGCTTGGTCCGAGGAGCTTTCTTATTCTTATTATTTCCTCAAGGCTTGACAGAGGTTACAAAGATGACAAAGCTGCTACGTTGTTTTCTACTTCCACCTCCATCCTTTTCTCGAGGACCCTTTACATTTTATACCCTCTTTGTGTTGATCTTGGCCCTCCATTTGTTGATCGTGCGCGCCACTACTTGAGTTGCTTGTCCCATCGCCCGGCCCTAAAACCTTTCCTCTCGTGAGTTGCAAATAATTAAAGCGGCATTGTTCAGGGTCATTTCCTCACACGCGCCGTAACGTTAGCTGTGGGCATTTAATGCAGGCCATAGCCTTCTCCCGACTGCCCTCTCCTGCGCCCCATGCATTGACCCAATTGCATTTGTCCTCTTCTTGGGACGCCCACGAAACCACCTCGACGGCTTTACCAGTTGAGCTAACTAGAACTCACCACCTTCATCAATCTAAGAGTATTCTTTTATATTATTTCTGCAATGATAATTTGGCACGGTCTCCCGATTGGTGCACTAATAGAGTCTCACATTTGTGTGCACAATGCACGCTAGAAGCATTCTATATACGTTTGGTCACTGTGCACTAGTCTGCAATAGTAGCATTCCGCTTGGGAGGACACCTAGCACATGCACAAGCCACATTATTAAAGAAAAAGTATCCTCTTACACTCGTTTATATCCACTATTTTATATTAATATCCAAGATTGATACGAAAATTTCTATATTTAAAATATGAAAGAGATGTAAAAAATTAGTATTAAAAAACGTGCGTAAGAGTATCATTGCTCCATTATTAAAAACCTCACTCAATATTTGGCAAGCACGTGTAGTATTGAATGAGGATCTATTATAGAGGGACATACCACCAATGGATATGCATCATTGGCTCATGTACGTGCTTAAGCTAGAACCTTGGGTGTATACACTCATCTATTACCAACAAGAGTGACACACAGTTGACCAATATCGTACCATGAGTGAGATGTGAGAACCATAGTTCAGAACATGCAAAGTCGAATTAAGGGGACATGACATTAATTTCGATGCACATCATTGAATTTGAATCGATGCCTACATTTCCAGCCGACACTTTGGGTGTGTGTTTCCTCTACCATTAAGAACCTTTACTCATGAGGTATGAGGATCCATCATATTGGATCGCATCAAATTGCCAATGGGTATGAAAATGATGAAATTAATTAGCACACAGTAAGTAGGTAAGGAGAGACATTGTACCACTATTGGTTTTTTTTTCTGGAGTGAGGGATTTGAGAAAAGTGTTTTGGCAGCTATTTAAGAAGGGTTTTAGAGCAAAAAAAATTGATGAAATGAGTTGACAGGTGATGCTCTGTCCTCCTTTTATGACTCTTTTTTATTGCAAACTTCTAGTATTTGTTTAAGATTTTTATTATCACTATTAGAATGATTTTGGTAATGTTGAAAAGCTTATGAAGTCTAATTTCTAATGAAATCAATTCCATGGTATTTGGAGTTTGGACCGCGAGACAAGAATATGTGAGCCTTAGAAGTTGGACGCTCGGTAAGAAATTTCAAGTCAAATTCCAAAATCTTGCTAGTTATAGTTAATACTTTGTAGTTTGTTATTTGTACATGAATTTTCCAATAATTCAGAGCTCACCAAGACAAATTGTTATAGCCAACCTTTAGGACATTTTCTCTGGCCAAAATAGAGATATACCCCTTTCGCTCAAAAGTTCTAGCAAAATGCCTAATTTTTGAAACTATCTACATATATGCCTATGTTTTGAAACTCGATTTTTTAAAAATCAAGTTATAGGCAAATCAAACTTAAAAAATAAAAATAAAATTGTGGAACTCGAGTTCCATTCAAGGAACTTAAGTTCCATGAATTCGAGTTCCTTATTGAAACTCGATTTTAAATAAATCGAGTTTCAAAACAGGGGCATTGTTGGGCTTTGTGGAGCCTAGTTATGTTTGATCCGGTTGATGACCCGACCTGACCCGAATAGTGTTGCGTGGTTTTTAATGAGAGATTTTCTGAGGCTTAGTCCTGCCCCTGGGAAAACTTTTTGGCCCGTTTTGTAGCCCATTGTGAATCCTGTGCGCAGGATGTAGAAAACGCAGTTTTGGTGATTAGGGTTTGTTGTTGTCGTTGTTGAGAGTGAGAAAAACTGTACTGCCGCACTTTGTATTTTTCCCTGATAATAGTGAAATCTGTGCAACTCCGTGGACATAAGCAAATTGCTGAACCACGTAAATATTGTCTTGTGCGTGTGATTGTTTTTTCTTTGGCGTATGTTTTCTCTATTTTTTTTGTTTCTCATAGGTTGGGAATTTCCTGTCAATTCCCTATAGGCGTATCACTAAATAGTTTCAGAAATGGGGCATTTTGCTGGAACTTTTGGGCGAAAGGGCTATATCTCCATTTTGGCCAATTTTCTCTAGTTTAAGAAATTTCTTACTTTTTGGATAATCCATGTGTGCACTGGCAGAGAGACATCTCGTTTATTTCAATCAAATAATCATATTGTTGTTCAAAATTCAAACTTTGATAAGATCTAGTGTGTCGGACCGTGTGCCTTACCGATCCATTCAACAACCAATTGGTGAAGGATGAGGGGGCACAAATCTTTTATAGCATTCGATCGCAAACCAAGCCCATTGGTATTGGAGCAAATTGTGAAATCCCTCACAATCCCTCCCTCACAATGCGGCTCTAACAACTTAAACCTATGACCGGATTCTGATACCATTTGTTGGATCGTGTGCCTTACCGATCCATCCAACGACCAATTGGTGAAGGATGAGAGGGCACAAATCTTTTATAGCATTCGATCGCAGACTAAACCCATTGGTATTGGAGCAAATTGTGAAATCCCTCACATAGTGAAACTTGATCAAAGTTGATTTTCCCCCCTATAAGTTCATGACCTTCTTCAATCCTTCGTTTGATTGAGATTTTGGTCAATTTGACCGTACAGGTCTACAAGAAGATTAACAACTACAGGATTGAATGTATAGAGATTCTATTAACTTTTCTTTCATGGAGTTTGTTCATTATCCATTATTCATTATGGATCTGGTTAATGAGTGCCCTTAAGACATTTACTTATCTCAACGCTTCAGGTACTATTTAGGATAAAATGGTAATATTGGGATACTCGGGTTACATTAAATTATTATTTATTTTAAAAATATAGGAGGCAAAATTCGGTGTTAACAAGTTGGATGCAATAAATCTTTGACAATTATGAAGACTGAAAGTTCAACAGTTTTCAAAGAATTTCAAACATACATGTCAGTGACTCACTATATTAATTTTGGTTTTTTGGTTAAT
>JARYZH020002777.1:0-13712 GCA_030021035.2 Notholithocarpus densiflorus
CACCAAAACCATGAAATAGCTACTGAAGCTGGAGTTTTCAATCGTTGGATGATCCCAAGCCTTTTTGCCTATGGTATCCTTCAATGCCTAAACAGATTTTTACAAACACAGAACAACATTATTCCTATGTTGATAGGCTCTGGATTCACAGCTTTGCTACATGTTCTTGTTTGTTGGGTTCTTGTGTTTAAAATCAAACTTGGGATTAAAGGAGCTGCCTTGGCAATTACCATTTCCAATTGGGTTAATGTGCTTTTGTTTGCGATTTATGTAAGATTTTCTCCAGCTTGCAAGAAAACTTGGACTGGGTTTTCAAAAGAAGCCTTGCATGATATTCTCAGCTTCCTGAAGCTAGCAGTTCCTTCAGCAATTATGATATGGTAATTTCTAGCTGCTTATCACTAGTATTGTAAAAGCAGTATCAATGGTAGATCCACGTGAAACTGATGTTTCAATCACAATGTATCACCTTAACAAGTTATGGAAAAGATTGTGAAAAGAGTCTTGTTCCATGCATTGTTGTAATGTTTTAAGCATGCTTAACAAAAGGAGCTCTTCTATTTGCAAAAGAAATTTGGATCATTCCAGCTTGCGGTTTATTCATTTGCATTGTTGTAATGTTTGAAGCATTTAGCTTTTTTCTTCTTGGGGTTTAACTCTTTGAATATTTTGATTGACAGCTTAGAATATTGGTCATTTGAAATGGTTGTTCTCTTAGCGGGACTTCTCCCAAATCCAACACTGGAGACATCGGTGTTATCAATAAGGTATTTGCTATCACTTCCATTTATTTTTAATAGATAAAAAATGAGGAATAGGGAGTCAATATCTTAGATTTTCTTATGGGTAAAACTTAAATACACTTCCTAAAGTGCTATACTTTAGATTCCTTAATTATATTCAAACACAAGATTACATTTAATTTAATTATCCTTTATAAAAATAACATTATTTATACTGTATTAATCAATACAATCATGTGTTTGAATTTAATTGAAAATCTAGAAGACTGTAACTAAGTTTTTACCTTTTTCTAATAGCTAAGTTTATTACTTAAACCTCTTTTATGATAATATATTCTTAAAATCATTCGTAATTGTTCTGCAGCCTTAACACATGTTGGTTGGTTTATATGATTTCTGTTGGTCTTGGTGGTACTATAAGGTTAGTGACATAGCTAGTTTACATGACTTTTCCCACTAATACCATTGCCCCTCAAAACTAAAAGAATCTTCTTGCTATTATACAGTACAAGAGTGTCAAATGAACTGGGTGCTGGGAGCCCATATGGTGCACGATTGGCTCTTCGTGTGATGATCATAGTTGCTCTCTCAGAGGGTACAATAATAGCAATTACTACAATTTTGGTGCGCAATGTTTGGGGAAAGCTTTATAGCAAAGAGGAAGAAGTTATCAGATACGTTGCTAAAATGATGCTACTGCTTGCATTATCAGACTTCTTGGATGGATTCCAATGTGTTCTTTCAGGTCTTAAATTTATGTCACAAGTACTAATAAAGTTCAATTGTTAACAATTGTTTGGTTTTTTCTTACTTTGATTCAACTGCTTAGTGATTTCTGCTTTGGCTATGTAGGGGCTGCTAGAGGATGTGGGTGGCAAAAACTGTGTTCATTTATAAATCTTGGTGCTTACTATCTTGTGGGAATTCCTTCTGCTGCGCTCTTTGCTTTCGTCTTCCATTTTGGAGGCAAAGTAAGTCTTTATGTCTCTCTTTCATGTGTCTTACAAACTGTTATTTCAATTTTTAAATACAGAATAAAAAGTTATTGATAAATAATATTATTATATTGTTGACGTGCTATCAATCACATTTATTATCACGTCAATTTACTCTTTTTAAAAATATATATATATAGCAAAATTGGTAGCAATTTCAGTATTTTGCTATACTAATATTTGAGTTGTGAAAATGATTTTAATTAGGGGCTTTGGATGGGCATTATATGTGGACTTTTGGTTCAAGTTGTGGCACTTGTTATAGTAAACTTACGAGCTGATTGGAAAAAAGAGGTAAGAAAATTTCATCTGTTTAACTTTAACCCATAACTTGGACTTAACCTATAGGAATCAAGTAAGAACTAGCATATTCAGCACACACAAAAAAGTAAGAAACTAGCTCTTTATAAAGAGGCACTAATTAATTAATGATCCAATAAATTGGGACCATGCCATAAGACTAAAATGATCATGAGTATTGGAAATGTGCTAATCTGTTTGGCAACTGTTTTTTCAATTTATTTGCTTATGTCTAAAAGTGTAAAAAAAGTGCTTTCAAACTTAAAAGTGTAAAAAAAAATTCTCATAATTTATTCTAGTGCCAAATTAATACCTGCAATATAATGTGCCCGAGTTTGTTCAAAGGCATAACATTATTCCCTAGTCTCCTAGGGCATGGCGCATTGGTAGGAGTCCCAGACTTAGTCACACCTGCGAGTTCAAGAGTTGCCGGGTTCAAGTTGTGTGCTTCACAAAAATATTATGCCATGACCCGAATAGCCTTAACGTGCCCAGGGGTGCCTCACGCCATCAATGGCGGATTTAAGTGGGCCAAGTCAATGATCACATGCGTGAGGCCTTTTTTTTGTTCATCAAAAAAATAAAATAACAAAATAACATTATTCCCTACTAACATTGGGTTTAATTTTGCCAAGTAATTGTTTTATTTTTTACGGAATGTCTTTCCTTCATTTTTCAGGCAAATAAAGCCATGCGTGGTTCTCAAAGAGGTGGCAGCACAATTGTTGAGGAAGAGGAACTATAGATCTGATTTTCACTTTTCATTACACACCAAGAAAATAAATTGTTGATAAATAATTCTCTTTTTTTTAGTAATACTAGTTTTGTTGCACGTGCCACTTTCTAACTACAAATAAATATTTTATGATAGGATTAGAACAATTAAAATTAAGTCATTATTAGAATAATAATTAAGTTTAATTTTTTGATCTATCAAAGTAATTTTTTAGGTGCACAATATCCTTAATTAATTCATAAGGTAGAAGTAATAATCACAACAAAGCAACTTCACATCAGTGCTGAATACAAAAATAATTTTCACCTTGTAATTCATAACCTTCATGATCAGAATCCTACGCATATTATATTCTTTTATATCTTGTATACAAAGTTCATATTGATGTATATATAGTACCCTATAGAAATTATGTATCTTTGTCAGCTCAAAATAATCAGACAAACCATTCTACTCTAGCTTCCAAACTTCCCCCAATGCTTCTTTCATACTTTGTTGTGAATGATCACATGCATAGAAACCTACATATGACAAAAATGTCCACTAAGCATCCATATAAACCAATTGAAGGGAAAACAAGCCATTCATGTCATGCATATTTTGTGAGAATGTAAGGGTTCTTATTGGCAATTGATGAGGAAAATAGTGTAATTAAGGAATGTTAAACCAATAGTCTGATATGCAATGCAATCATTCAGCTCCTTTGAATTGAACTTGAAAAGGCAAAAAGCAAAGGATGAGAGCTTCAACAACAACAAAAATATTGAATTGTCATCAAAAGAAGACACCTAAGCCTTTTGATCCTTTGGAGCCAAATTCTCTCTCTCACAAATACAGGAAAAAATAGCTTCGCAGAAGATACAAATGTAAACAAAACCCAGATGAAAAAATTAACAACGAATAATTTTTTTAAATAAAAAAAAAAAATTTAAAAGAAAACTTAACTGGTCAACAAACAACAGTGGTTGAAACTAATCTTGCTTCCACAAAAATTGAAAATTCAACCAAAATACTTGATAAAGAGTAGAGGAAACAAACACAAACACAAACCCATGCACTTATGAATCAATCTACAAAATCAAAGCCCTAAAATTGCACTTACACTCAAAATAATACATAAATAATGAATAAAAAATATATATTAAATACATTAAGAAAAATCGGTTTGAAAGACTAACATGTACATAATGCTGCTTGAATAGCTGAAAAAATCTTTCTCCTTTCCTTCACTTTCTTTCCAAAGTGGGAGCAGTTGGGATAAGAAGGTCTTTCCTTTCTTTGATTCTATATAGTTCTACTCGTGAGAAAAATCCAGATTTTCTGCTCCTCTACCTCTTCGGATTTTATTTCTTTGATATTTCTATCTCCTGCCTTCTCTTTTCCGTACATCTCATTCCTGATTGGGACTTGAAGCGGCTAGAGATAAGTATAAAAATTAAAAAGACAAAAAGGCCCTTCAACTCTTTACGTCATAGTCATTTTACCTTTAGTAATATAAAAAAACAAAGAATTAAAATGAAAAGACCAAACAGTCGTGCTCTTTAACTCTTCAAATTTATAGCTTTTAAGGATAAAAGCATAAATCTATCTGCACTTGCTTTTACTGTTTTAAGCTTTCTACTGTCGTTTTGCCAAACACAAGCAGCTCAACTCTCCTTTTTTAGATAGAGTATAGATATAGAAAATGAAGTGCTTTACTTGTAAAAAAAAAAAATTATAGCTCTTGTTGAGATTAAAGTTTCAAGTTAGCTTAGACTTTGAATACAAATATCCTTAAACATATTATCATTTTTAGTCCTGCAAAGTTTTAGGAGTTCGATCTTGCAAACTATCCTGACTAAAGCCAGCAATATCAATCCTATCCCATGTTCTTTCATCTACGCAAATGCTTGCAATTATGAATTAATAGGAGTGAAACACCAATTTTGGTCCCAAAAATTTGCTTGAAGATCCAAATGATCCCTAAAGTTCATTAAATGCCTAAATGTTTTAACTGGTTTTAATTTAGTCTTTTCGTTGATGTTCACTAGAAACCAGAAGTCCATATAGCTGATTATTCGCATGGCGCAAGTTATGCAAACTTAGAAAGCTGTCTCAACCTACTATCAGAAATTTTCATGATCTCTGCCCAATGACAAAGTCAAGATTTTTATAGATTGGCTAAATATTCATATCAATAACTCTTACAAAATTTTTAAGCATGGTTGCAATTCGGTTCCAATTCATTTCATATAATTTACTATCTCTAAAGAACAGTCAAACATACTGTTTTTCCAATAAAATTGAAATTTTACAAGACTAAGTAATGAAAGACTTTCAAAAAACAAAACCTAAACTTTAATTTTCATGGCATACAAAATCTTTAACCCATTATGTACCACATCACAACAACCCAAGTACAGTGATGGTACAACACATTCCAACTGACAATTCACAGTAGATCTTGGTCACAAAAGCATATCATGGATGGAGATGTTTGAGATTTGGAAAACCAATTTCACCCAAAATCATCAGTATGTCAAAATTTGAAGTCAATATGTCACGCAGTTGCTTCGATTTACAACCTACTGCTCAATAGCTGGTCCTTCAGGTGAAGGGAGTGGTTCTTCTCCATTCGCATTGGTCTCAATGGCATTCTCAGCTAAAGGAGGGGCTTCTTCACCATGCTCATTGTTCTCAGGATGAAAATTGATTGGGAACTTTGTGACCCTGGGCTTGTCGGCCAAAATATTTCTTTGAACCCTATCAATCAAAACCTTTGGCGGAGGCTCCTCTCTTAGCTGTTCATCATCATAATCATTGTTCACATAGTATCCAACTCGAATAAACTCTTGTCCAAGATAAGAACATGTCAATAGCAGTACTGTGACGCCAATGATATCTTCATCACAGATTTTTGATGGGTCTGGAGGATCTGCCTGCCAGGGCCCCCAATAACAAAAAATTTAGTGTTATTTTCATAAGCAAATTAGCATTGAAAACCAAGTTTAGGACTTAGCACAAGCATTCATCAAAAATTACCTGAAGGACAAATCGGTAGTTGCCAATGTTGACAGGCCCAACAAGCACACTTTCAAGAAGTTGGTCATATGTCTCATCCTCAGCAGATCCCACATAAATGAGTTTCCATTCCAAATCTGCAATGTTTTATGAGTTAAAATATGGCAAGGCTAGCAAGGCAGAAGTCAAGGAAACAAATTTAACAACATAGATGGTGACAACAAACAAGGGAAATGCACAAGAAGTTTATATTAGGGGAAAATAATTTTTTTAAAAAAAATTTAAAAGTTCAAAGAGAAAAATGAATGATTCCCATTAGTATAATTGACTCCACCTAACAGGGAGAGTGGCGGAGAAGAGAGAAGGCATCGAGTGGTTAAAGAGAGCATCAAATACTGAAATACAGCTTTGCTGCACCTGCCACTTTTAAGCTAAGCAAATAAACAAAATATCTTGACAAAACATGCTACATCCTCAAAGCATTTTAGTATCTCTAATTCAAGTACTTGGTAGCTGGAGTTCAAAAAGAACTTCTATAGGAAATATAGAAATGCTTCTTCTCTGAGTTCTATCAAAGATATAAACATCTACATGCTTAAAGACGAAGATTAGTTTATTCATTCGGGGCAAGAAAGAAAAAATTAAAAGGAACAGGCCAAAAGCCTCACTTAGATCCAGTGCCTTTTTCAAACCATCAGGGGCTTCTTTGTTGTCTCATCTCGTGAAAGGCATATCTTAAACAAACACATGGATTCTAACACAGGACTAACTAAATAAAACTATTTTTTGAGCTTCTCTTCCTATTGAACACTTTACCTAAGCCTATCATATCCAAAATTTATCAATGAATCAGTGACTAATTGTTTAATGGTAAATAGTACTCAGAGATATATAATATTGGTTCAAATACTTTTAAATTTGAAGTATTTTGAACAACAATTTAACTGAAATTATATAAGGAGACCAATAACTCAAACCATTTAGGTTTGTCTAACTATCAATCCTCTTGAGTGTTTTAGTAAAAAATTTATTACACATAAATTAAGCTACCAAAAAAACTTATCCACACCTCTAAGCATTACATCCAACTAATCAACTTAACTAAAGCCAAATTAATTGGGGTCAGCTACAAAGACCTTTTATGTCACTCAAACTTATCTAGGGTCGTGTCCCATTTATCTATCCAACAACCATGCCTTTCGCTTATTCCATACAGCTTCTACCCCAGTCATTTTGGCCTCCCTTTTGCCTTTTTTGCTCCATCCATACGATTATTATCACAATTTTGATTACATTCACAGGCCTCCATGGCACATGTCAAAAGCATCTCAAACAATTCTCCATCATATCCAAACCATCTTAGGATTACATCCAAAAATCATCTTTTTATGTTTCCTTACTCTAGATAAAAGCATTTCTTTCATCACATTAAGGCCATATTATCATGGAAATCAACTAGGACCATTAATTCTCAATAGATGGACTTCAAATCAAATCAGGACTGGATCAGACATCATTGGATTCTTAGTTTCCTTAAAAAGTAACTATAAAGCATCCAAATTTATGGGAAAAGTTAATCAGATTACAAAGCTCAAATGTTACATTTTTTTTTCACAGGTAAATCTTCCTGTAAGTCAGATACTGCTTATTCATTCTGCATAAATGAATCTGTCAGATAATGCACTCTTAACACCAAACAAACTGCATTAATCGTACTAATTCCCCATTTGGATTGGTCAAGCTTGAGGGGAGGAAGGGGAGATAAAATGAGTGAAATATACAACCCATCTTTAGTCTCGGTGCTCTAGACTGGAATAGAGATAGTGGCAACAGGCAACCTATTGTCCCTTAGATGCCGACTTCAACACAAGTGTGTGGATCTCAAAAGAAATGTAACAAGGTCTATAAATTCTTTCATAGTAACCAATTTAGCTCTTCAAAAATAAGAGAAGGCATAATGAGAAATCAACTTACCCAGTTCCATTTCCTTTTGTTTCTCTTCTCTAACCAAAGATAAAGAACAAGGAAATGTTTATATATATTCAAGTTACATATGTAAAAAAATAAATAAATAAAAAACTACAAGAATATAACGCTTGAGTTTGAATCCTTCCACTCGAATTTATTTAGAAAAAAAAAATATATATATATATATAAATCAATTTACATCTCGTATATCTATCAAGATAATCAGAGATTAATAATTATCTTATTAAGATAATCAAATTCAAGTTACACTACTTGTTTATAATTTTTTGTATCATGCACACAAATTAACAAAACTGACACATTATAAGTTGGGTTGTGTTAACGGGCACCGCACGGTACCCGTTAAGCACACTTTTTTCTGACATCATTTTTGTCTTTTTTTCAATTTATGTTACTTTTTCAGTGTTGTAAGTACTATTTTAGATTTTTTTTTTTACTTTTTCTGACAAATATTTTTTGTCTTTTCTACCCTTAACCAACACCAAGCGGTGCTGGTTAACATTCTCCTTATAAGTTTATGGACATAAGTTCATGGATTTTATAATAGATAACATTCGATTAACATTAAACTTGTCATATATAATGCTTAAAGGTAGTATACTATTTGGAGAATCAACTTCAATTATATGTCATTAAAAATAGAGGAGATATAAATTTTTAAGATTAGAATTTGTTTTCTAAAATGAACTTATTGCTTGAATAAATTTATAATTATTTAATTATTTCAACTAATTTAAACACGTCTTTTTTTTTTCTTGATTGTGGGTGTTATTAAATTTGTATTTTGCCTTTTGCTAATTCTTTTTTGTTTTAATTATTACCAAAGCAACTAAACTTGAGCAGGAATGCCGTACCAAAACAATTTTTTTTTATTAGTTTTAGAAATTTAACCATATAAATTCTTTGTGCCTCACCTATAGATAATTAATACATGAAAATACATATATTTATCTCATTAATACTATTGTTATGAATAGCACAAGTTTAGATTATGACATTCTAAATTCTTGCTTGCATATAGGTTTAGGTTCAAATTATACATGTTGTAACTTTTCTCAATATTACTTACTAACTTTCTATTTAATGAAATTTTTGACAAACCCACCGTGAAATTATATTATTTCTCTATATTTTTTATACATACAAAATATTAAGATGATAGTATATCAAGAACTCAAGAAAGTCTTCTTCATATAATTAAATATAAGGCATAGAGTAGTGGCTTCTAGGAAAGTAAAGAGTTCTCTCGTGAATAGAATCTTTGTAGCAGATGACATGTCCCTTTCTCACTGTTTTTGAATTAGGAGTGCCTTTGATTTCATAGTGGGTTGCTAGCTAGCAGCTTAATGGGGCCAATTAAATACCTTAATCTGCTTTGTAGTTTTTTTTTCCCCTTGAGTATCTGCTTTGCAGTTTGTGCAGCTTTCTTTTGCTGCTTGTTTCTATTAATTTGTTTTGGTCCTTAAGGTGAAATCCGCTTGTTATGTACTCTCTCAAGAAATAAATAAAACAGTCTCATCATTGCACATTTTGTTTAGCCAAGATAATTGAAGTGGAATGAAAACATTCAGTACGATGCATGGTCGGGATCTAACACGACAGTAGGAGATAAGAACAATTTAAGCCACAAAAATTTTGGCATCTGCTTTTTCAGCTTGTCTCAAAACCACGAATTTTTCTAGTATCCTTCACCCTTAAATTCAAGAAAGTTCTTGTTTTTTTAATATAATTTTCAATTTGGACATATTACATTTTAAGTAAGAGAGAGAGTTTGAACCTTAAATATGTTTATTAGATTGACCTGAAAATTTGATCCAAGTTCAACTGAAGATTACACCAAACATATGTAGAATTATTATTCCCTAATTAATTTGCACAATGAGGATCAGAAAACAAAAATTCTGTTTCGTGTTACTTTTTTTTTTTTTTTTTTTTATGGGTGCGTTACTAATTTTTGATACATTTTAAGAGGAAAAATGGATTTGAATCTTAAATATATTTGTTAGAAACACCAAATAATGTTATTTGATCTAAAGGTCATTGGTTAGTTTGTGTTACTGTTACTAATTGGTGTCAACCACAAGTACTTTTGAGTTAATATATTATACTAAAGATTTGTTTGGATACCGTTTATTGCTGAAAACTGAAACACTATAGCAAAATTATTTTTAAATGTGTGAATAGTACCGTGGGACTCAATTTTAAAGTTATTTTTCTAAAAAAAGTACTTACGGGTCCCGTAAACAGTACATAGAACCCACAAAAACGCTAAACGCGCAAAAACGCTGGATGCTGGCCGCTATCCAAACATATACTAATTAAAGATGCGTGTGACATTTTTTGTCCGGTTACTAATTATTTTATATTTAGCGATATTATATCACGTTATAATGAATATTCACCTCCATCCTCCATCTCCCTTTGGCTAAAGATACTGAGAATGGAAAGAGGAGAATATTCAGGTCTTGGATCTAATCTAATTACGACCCAGGAAAGAAGCCATGAAATGGAAGGAGAAGAAAGATCAGAAAAAGATTGGTGTAGAAGAGCAAATTTTGTTGAAGAAACAATGGAAGAACATCATCTGTAGGTTTGGAGTCCCGCACGTCTTAATATCAAACAATGGAAAGCAGTCTGACAATCCCAAGTTTCAAAAATTTTGCCAAGACTTAGGAGTCAAGAACCACTACTCTTCTCTAAGACACCCTCAAGCCAGTGGTTAGACAGAAGTGACGAACAGAAGCTTGCTCAAAATTATCAAAACTCCGCTTGAGGGGGCAAAGGGTGTTGGAAAATCTGGTTTTGTATCTCATACAAAACACACAGTGGAAGCAACAAACATAGATCTATTTCATTCATGATTGATAACATGCACTATGTAAATTTCAGAATTTAAGAACAAAATAGCGTACCTTGATGTAGTGAAATTCAAAACAAAAGATTATAAGTACTTGGGAATACTTTTAATCTTCACTCCAATTCCACTTTACGCCCAAGAAGTGTGGTCTCTCAATCAGTTTCCAAGGAAGAATAATGGAATGGCTTCACTCACACATACACACCATTTCACAATGATGTCTCTCTTTTTTCTCTAATAAAAATTTTTGTATGTTTCTCCCTTTATATTTAACCGATTATCTAATTGGGCTGGCCTATTGGGCCTTTCCAATTGGGTTTTAATGTGTGGCTTGGAGTGGGACCAAAAGGGACCAATAAGACACTAGCTCTAATGGGCCTTGGGCTTTTCTGTCAACTCTTGACAAGTCCAAAGTTACCATTAACTATATTTAATATCACTATATAAATATAGTTACACTCTAGGCCTTATCTATAAATTATATCCCAAAACTTTATTGTACATACAACCCCTTCATAAAATATTCGTAATAATACAAAGTCAGGAATGTAGACTGCCACTTTGAAAATTACTACATCTTAATCCTTGAATACTCGGTTTAATCCTTTAAGTTATTCATCATATATTTATGAAATCCAATTCCATAAATATATACTTTAGTAACTCCTTACTAAAGTGGTTGGGCCCAACTCTTTGAATAACCAAACCCATTGAACTTATCTCAAGGAAATATTTTGTATCTTCGTTAAGAGACTATGAATTCCATCTCGAGAATAAATGTTCCATCAACACTAAATGCGGTTGCCCAACATACTGAGATTTTGATCGTGTCTTATAGATCTCACTCCTGATATATCAAAGCAACCTACACCTCATGATCAAGTCCATTATTCTCTCAGGATTAAGAGTTCATGTAAATAGAAGTCGTGAGATTTATTATTCATTTGACAGTCGTTAGGAGAATAATAAATCTCACAGCAGTCCAGTTCAATATGTCTTGACTCTTAAAACATATCAACATACCAACTAGAAATCTCCACTTCCATGATCAAGACAAATCATCTTAGTTAATATGTTATAGTCTTTGCAGATAAAACACCCAATTTCATCACCGACTAAGAACTACGTTTTAAGTTTACAAGGAACTTGTGATTTATATCTTCTGTGACTAAATCACATAAATCACATACAGCTCTGGATTCACAGCTTTGCTACATGTTCTTGTTTGTTGGGTTCTTGTGTTTAAAATCAAGCTTGGGATTAAAGGAGCTGCCTTGGCAATTTCCATTTCCAATTGGGTTAATGTGCTTTTGTTGGCAATTTATGTAAGATTTTCTCAAGCTTTCGTGAAAACTTGGACTGGGTTTTCTAAAGAATCCTTGCATGATATTCTTAGCTTCATAAAGCTAGCTGTTCCTTCAGCAATTATGATATGGTAAGTTTTTATCTGTCCCTCACCAATAATATGCTTTCTATTTGCCAAAAAAATGGACCTTTTTATCTTTTATCTCATTGATTTGCGTGCATAAGTAGTGATAGGGTTCAAACTCAAAACAAACGGTAACAAAATGTATATAAAATTGTAATTGCTACATCAAAAAGTCACTTCTATTGAAGTATTTACTTCTTTTTATTAACTTTGGAAATTTTGATTAACAGTCTTGAATATTAGTCCTTTGAAATGGTTGTTCTCTTGCCTGGACTTCTTCCAAATCCAAAATTAGAGACATCAGTATTATCAAATAAGGTATTTTTTATCACTTTCTTAATCTTTGCAAAGATAAAAATCAAAGAATGAGCACATTCATATATCTTATATTTTCTTATAGCTTGTGATCACAAACTACAATTTTAGTACTTAAAACCTTTCTTAAGGTAAAATATATATCTATGCAGCCAAAAAGAAATTCATGTGTAATTGTTCTGCAGCCTTAACACATGCTGGATGGTTTATATGATTTCTATTGGTCTTGGAGGTGCTATAAGGTTAGTGTCTCAGTGACAATGTTTACATGGATTTTCACACTAACACCATTATCATTTTCTAAACTCCCTGCACTGCCCTCAAAAACTAAAAGATTCTTCTTACTATTATATATAGTACAAGAGTGTCAAATGAGTTGGGAGCTGGGTGCCCACATGGTGCACTTGTGGCTCTTCAGGTCATGATCACATTGGCCCTGTTAGAGGGTACAACAATAGGAATCACTACAAGCATATGTAACAAGCATATGACATGATGAACAACGAGAGAAAAAAAAAATAGTGTAACAAGCATATGTAACACCCCTCTCATTAATGACTGTCAATTTCTTTAGGTTTCTGATTGCTTTATATAATATAATCTATTATTATTATTATTATATAATAGTGGTGCTTATTATATGCTAATATATTTAACTATTTAATTTTGAGATAAAGACAAAAAAATTTCTCATTGTATCTAAATAGTAGTTTATACTTCATTGTTCATACTTTTTTTCTTCTTTTTAAATTTGCTGTATAACTAAGTTTAGAAAAGAAAAAAAATACATTTGAGAATCCAACCTGCTGTTCCTCAACATCCAGATCTAAAGAATTTATCCATACTTTTTTAATTATGTCAAGGGTTTGTGAGAGTTAGAAAATCAGCAATCTATTCATTTGTTGATTAAACTTTTGTTTGCTCTTTTTGTTTCAACAGCAACTATAAAAGGCGTATTTTTGCGCTTGAAATTTGTCAAAAAAAACTTCATAATAAGATGAAAAATGAGTTTTTGAGTGATGCTTTATTTGTGTACATAAAAAAAGAGATTGCTAAAAAGTTAGTTTAGAAATATTATAGATAATTTTGAAACCCTGAAAAAAAAAAGTTAATTTATGAAAATAAAGCTTTTTTTTTCTATTATGAAAGATTTCGTTTTTAATTTAAGAATTTTATTATATTTAATCTGGTCCTGTAAAAATAAAAACAAAGCATCTCACATACTTGTTATTTTTGGGTATAACTCGTAATAATCACGTAGTTTTTGATAACTTATTTACTCAATGTGAAACAAAATGATAAGAATTAACTTTATTTTTAAGTTAGTTTTGTGATGGAAAAAAAAAAA
>JARYZH020002778.1:0-13711 GCA_030021035.2 Notholithocarpus densiflorus
TAGGTTTTGTGTTGGCAAATATAATTCATGACGATGTAAACTATAAGCCTAAGAACACAAAGACTTTCACAATAAATATCACATCTACAGAGATGGCAGTCTGTGATTGGTCCAATTCATTATCATCTTCATTTACTCTATCGCTAAGAAAGTTGGGTTTTTTTCCCTCTTCTCTTAGGCAGTAGAAGTTTTTGTCCCTTCTCTAAAGGAGAGTTTGTTTTTTATTTGTTAATTTGTTCCTATGTCCTCTAGAATCACCAAGTATGCCTCTTGAGTTTGTTGTTTGTTTTGTTCGAGGTTTGGGGAAACACTTTTACTCCTTCTGTTTCTCTTCTACACAGAGTTACTTCTAATTCTATTCTTCACTGCTCACCATGGAAGACCTCACTAAAAATTTGTCTGAATTATTTCTATCTGATAGAGAACATGCTGGTTTTGTCCTTCCAAAAATTCACAAATCAGGGGAATACATTATAGTAGCAAAGTTTTTAACTTCATGCTATCTCATTGTGGAGGCAGTGGTTCGTACGTTTCAGCAGCGATGGAGGTCGGTGAATGGTTACAAAATTCGAAATCTGGGAGATCATAGGGTGCTTTTTGTTTTCGACAACAGTTCAGATGTGGAAAGGATAATCAAAAATCAGCCATGGAGTTTTGACAAACACCTTGTGGTCTTGCAAACATTTGAAGAGTTTTCAAAACTCAAAGATCTAGTTTTTGATAAAGCATTGTTTCGGGTTCAAGTTCATGATATTGCAGAAAGCATTTGGGATACCATTGGAGAGGTCCGAATGTCACCTAAATCCACAGATGATGATGGAGGTAACTTCATTCAGGAATGTTTCACAGTGGATATTACTCTTCCTTTATGCCGAGGTAGGGTGTTCAAGCTAGAGAATGGGGAGAAATCATGGGTTTATTTTCAGTATGAGAGGTATGGTCGTTTGAAACACTATGACAAACAATGCGAGCTATGGATTTGTAGCGAAAGCTCTCCAACCACTGATAAACGATAGTTCGGTTCCTATCTCAGAGCGGCACCATATCAGACAGGTGGAAGAAGGGAAATTCTGGTGCCTGGGTACTATGGTCAGGTGGCAACGACTGAGAAAGTTTCATCGGAGGAGGGTAGTCCATCGGTTGCTACAGTGGTAGGGAAATCTGATACGGTAACTGAGGATGATAAGGAGAGAATTAACGCTGTAATTAATTCAAAAGGCTTGGTAACGGCAGAAACAAGTATGGAGCAGGCAATGAAAGAAATTTATTCTCATAATATCAAAATTCCGGATTTTTCTCTCCCTAATAAAACGGAATTGATATTAATTGAGAATGAGGCTCTGTCAACGTTAACTGAAAGTAATGAGGGCATTAATTCTAGCCTCATTCTAGCGCCTGATTTGGAAAAGATGGCTGAACCAAAGAAAATGGTTGAAACGGCAAGGTCACTTGAAAAGGAAACTCCTTATTATCATTAAAGCTCACTTTGGGATTCTACTCTTACTAAAATTCCAGGATTGAATTTCAAGGTTAATAAATTTCCTTCAAATCCAGCTGGTTCGGTAACGTGCTTGAGAGGAGATAATAAAGGGAGAAGGTACGGGTCTGATTCCAATTATCCCACTTACTCTGATCACATGCAGGGTGTGAAAGGTTTTATGGGTGATCAAGTGCAGGGTCCAACGTGTTTACTGAGCGAAGATGTGAAAGTGTTTCCTAACAATTTTGTAAAATTGTTGTATTCTCACGTTAAGAGAAACGACAATAGGGTTGCTCATAGTCTGGCTAGAAATGCACTATGCATACCAGATGTTCTAGTATGGATGGAAGATGTCCCATCACATATTGGTTCGATTTTACTATTAGATGTAGTTGAATTACATTAATAAAATCCATCAGTTTTCTTCTTAACAAAAAAAGAATTAATACTTTGAATTCTTATTTTTAAGATATACCTAGCCAAATAATAAAAGCTTAATTGATCAAGATTGAAATTCCATAAATTTTATGCCACCATTTTCAAATTTTTAGTCTACATACAACATCAAAGTTGACAATTATTTAGAATATCTAATCACGCAAATGACAATTAGCTAGTTATTCCGATTATTTTCCCCTCCTCTAAGGAGTGGAGCCATTGTATGTGGGTAAGTCAACAGGCTTAGGAGGCCATGTATTCAAAATTGGATGGCTTTCGAAGAATTTTGAAGGACGGAGCTCAAACCCGCTATGGTGGAAGCCTATATTGTGTGCCATGACACTATGTCCTTGTTGTTGATGTCCCTATTCTTGAAAAAATGAGCCAAATCAACCAGTTTGATTTTCTTCGTTGCTAACTGTTTTATTACAGGAAAAGATGCATACGGACAAAAATTCCATTTAATTAGTCATTAGGTCTGACAATACTATCGGAAAACTTCCAAGATTATAAATGCATCAATGACTCACTAACACTTGTTAAAATCAGTCAGCCCTAATAAGCCACTGGATGGAATTGGCTGACTAACGTGATAAGCTTTAAAACTTTGTTTCTTGAATTACAAAACAAAACACAATAGGCGTATATATCATGTGGAAAATAATAATAATCAAATACAGTTCAAGACAAACATGGATATCAATTAACACAATTGTAAGCATATATTCAATATGCATAGTAATATTGTGTAAACAAACATCGATATCAATTAAGAATGCAATCATTAAACCATGATTGATATATATAAAAAACACGGTTACAAAACCGAAAGAACATAAACAAATGTAAATAGCTACATCAGTTAGTAAATAAGTCAATAAAACTCAAACCCTCAAAAAAAGTTTTTTTTTTATTTATTTTTTTTTTATACAAGATAGAATTCTACTCTGGTCTAATCTAAGTGTATATGTGTGTGAAGCTCCCTCCTGAAGATTTGAACCCCAACTCTTGCCCCCCACACCTCACAAGCACTTATACTTGTGGAGTGACCACCGCACCAAGGGTGTGCGGTGGTACTCAAACCCTCAAATTATCTCTTCCTTTAAGTGATACATGAAAAAAATTATGCTCTCCTCCCATAATAAAAAATTCCTATGCTCCCTACACTCTCGCTCCCCCTTTTTCTCATTGAGCATCATATTAAAAAATGGGAATAGGGAGCACAATTTAATTATGGTTGTATCTTTTTAAGGATAATTTAATAATTACGAAAATGAAAGTATGGGAATTCAAGCTCTAATTCTACCTATAAAAGAGCACTGACAATGCCAATAAACTACAAGTCCCTCGGTTAGGTTTCAATACTTTGAAATAGAAGGTAAATATCATTAAAGAATAATCTTGATAACTCCTATTTAGAGAGAGAGAGAGAGAAAAAAAAAAAAAAAAAGAACCAATCAAATAGTCTCACTTGAACATCCAACAGTGCATTTGGTTTATTCAAGTGGCACTGTTCTGCTAGCCTTTTTTTTTTTTTTTTCCTGTTTCTTTTTTTGTTAAACTCTATCAAAACAACAAATTTTCACAATATTTTTACAATTGTTAAAGGTGTTAAGTCCTTATAGGTCAATATATAAATATATATATATATCATACTGGAACCAACCACAACTAAAACTAAAGGTATTGTAGAAAAAGAAGTCTTACATCTATAACATCTTTCACGATATTTTCATAATAAATCATAGTGGTAAATTGTTATTGGTTCTAATTCAAACTTACATATATAAAAAGTGAAAAAAGTGTAACTGAGGAAAGCAACAGTACCACTTTGAACAAACGCTGGCCTTTCTTTTTTTTTTTTGGTTAATATCGTCTGTTGAATTCTATTAAAACAAAAAATTGTCATAATATTTTCACAATTGTTAGAGGTGTTAAGTCTTTATAGATCAAAATAAAATAATAAAAATATCATACTAGGACTAACCACAACTAAAAATAAAGGTATTATGGAAAAAGAAGTGCTACATCTACAACATTTTTCACAACATTTTCATAACAAATCATAGCTGGTAAATTGTTGTTGGTTCTAATTTAAACTTCTATATATACAAAGGGTCAATGCTCAAAGCTACAGTAGTTTTGTTTTATTCAATCTAATCTGTTTCACTGGCTTTCTTTCTTTTTGTTTTTGTTTTTTTGTTTTTTTTTTTGTTTTTTTTGTTTTTGTTTTTGTTTTTGTTAGAAATATCGCCTATTGAACACGCTTTTTATTTTATTTTTATATACATATGAGCCATTACCCTAAAAGAATAAAATATTATCACAACAAATTGTCACAATATTTTCTCAATTGTTGAGGTATTAATTCTTTATAGACTAAAATAAATAAATAAATATATATATATATATTATACTGGAACTAACCACAACTAAAAATAAAAGTATTATAAAAAATAAATAAATAAAAAAGTGCGACATCCACAACATTTTTCACAACACTTTCGTAACAAATCATAGATAGTAAATTGTTATTATTTCTAATTTAAACTTACCAATGAAAATACTTTTTTGCCTACTAATAACAACCTGTAACAACCTATTACTTTATGATTTATTGTAAAAATATTGTGAACATAGCATTTCTCTTGTGAAAACTAGCTTTCTTTCTTTTTTTTCTTTTTCTAGAAATATCGCCTATTGAACATGCTTTTTATTTTTTTTATCTGCATATGAGTTGTTACCCTAAAAGAATAAAATATTATCACAACAAATTGCCACAATATTTTCACAATTGTTCAGGTGTTATTCTTTATAGGCTAAAATGATTTATATATCATACTGATGAAAATATGCATGTACGCAACGGAAAATTAACGGATCTACTTCATTCGCAATTGATAACATGCACCATGTAAATTTCAGAATATAAGAACAAGAGAGTGTACCTTGGTGTGGTGAATTTCAAAACAAAGATTGCAAGTTCTTGAGAACACTTTTAATCTTCACTCCAATTCCACTTGTGCCCAAGATGTGTGGTCTCTCAATCAGTTTATATGAATTTGTTCAAGGGAGAATTCAAGAGTGTCCAACACTCACATACAAACCATTTCATGTTACTTAAAAATTCTGTATGTTTCTCTCTCTATAATTGATTATCTAATTGGGCTAGCCTTTTGGGCTTTTCCAATTGGGTTTTAGTATGTGGCTTGGAGTGGGACCAAAAGGGAACAAATAAGACACTAGCTCCAATGGGCCTTAGGCTTGTCTGTCAACTCTTGACAAGTCCAAAGTTACCATTAATTATATTTAATACCACTATATAAATATAATTGCACTCTAGGCCTTATTAATAAATTATATCTCAAGACTTTATTGTGCATGCAACCCCTTTATAAAATATTCGTAGTAATACAAAGTCATTAATGTAGACTGCCACTTTGTAGATTGCTACATCTTAATCCTTGAGTACCCGGTTTAATCCTTTATATTATTCATCATATATTTATGAAATCCAATTCCATAAATATATACTTTAGTAATTTCTTACTAAAGTAGTTAGGCCTAACACTCTGAATAACCGTACCCATTAAACTTATCTCAAGAGAATATTTTATATCTCCGCTAAGAGACTATGAATTCCATCTTGAGAATATATGTTCCATCAACACTAAATGTGGCTACCCAACATACTGAGGTTTTGACCGTTACTTTAGATCTCATTCCTAATATATCAAATCAACCTACACTTCATGATCAGGTCCATTATTCTCTCAAGATTAAGAGTTCATGTAAATAGAAGTTGTGAGATTTATTATTCAATTGACAGTCGTTAGGAGAATAATAAATCTCACAGCGGTCCAGTTCAATATGTCTTAACTCTTAAAACATATCAACATATCAACTAGAAGTCTCCACTTCCATAATCAAGACAAATCATCTTAGTTAATATGTTATAGTCTTCGCAGATGAAATGCCCAATTTCATCATTGACTATGAACTACAATTCTGAGTTTACAAAGAACTTGTGACTTATATCTTCTGTGACTAAATCACATAAATCACATACTATGCATCTCATGGACTATATGATAATGTCCGAATATTCATGTTACCATTATTTTAGATAATAATAAAACAACTTTATTAAACACAATTTTAAGTCATACTTAATATCATACATAGCATCATACAATAGGATTTAAGGGCACTAATCCTAACACATACTGGAACCAACTACAATTAAAAATAAAGGTATTGTGAAAAAAAAAGTGCGACATCCACAACATTTTTCACAACATTTTCATAACAAATTATAGGTAGTAAATTGTTATTGGTTCTAAATTAAACTTACCAATGAAATTACTTTTTTGCCTACCAACAATAACCTGTAACAACCTACTACTTTATGATTTGTTATGAAAATATTGTGAACATAACTGTAGAGAGGGAAAATTCTCGATCTATCACATGCTGACACATCATACTACCAAGTCCATAAAGTATGGCTAATGACAAAGCGCCACGTACTACAACTAGTTTCTACCATCACCATTCAGGAACCAACAGAAATTTGCCAAGTGTTCTGAAATACAAACATAAATAAATAAATAAATAAATAAATAAAAAACATGCAAAATGCCAATCACACATCAGTGCGTGTAAGCAATGACACATACCACACATCAACATGTGTAAGCAATGACATCTGGCGCATGTAAGTGATGACATAAGCGATCCAATCAATTTCTAACCTGTGTCACTTTGAAAATCAAGACATTTCGGCCAATCAAATGATGCCATGTGTCTTGGAGAAAAAGTCTTAAAAATCCCCCAATCAAACTATGACACATGTCACCAATTAGACTTCGTCACATGTCACTCACCCACCCCTAAACTCCTATAAATAGAAGCCTTTCTAAGGCATTTCAAGACACAAAGACATCTTGGGACACACCAAGACATCTTTGGAGAGATCTTGGAACATACCAACACATCTTGGGATGCACACCAAGACATCTCGGGACACACACACTAAGACATCTTGGAACATACCAAGGCATCCATGCCACAAGCAACATCAAGGAAGATTCAGAATTATAGAAGCTCCGTTAGAATCAAGCCCTGAAGCCTCCAGGAATTTCAAGAACTTCAACCTCAAATTCGAAGAACATTCAAAGCAGAATCATTCAAACTACCTGCCTAGATCTTAAAGTTTGCTGGAATTAAGCCCAAAAGCCTTCAGAAACTTCAAGAAACCACAAATCAGCAACACTCTATGGATTTAAGCCCCAAAAGCTCCGAAAAACTTTTGCCATAAACCTTCGAATATGAAGAACATTCGAAGAGAAATCATCTAAATCATCTTCCTAGATCTCTAAATTCATTGGAATCAAACTCAAAAGCCTCCAGAAACTCCAAGAAACCACAAATTGGTGAAGCTCTACAAATTCAAGCCTCCAAAGCCTCGAATAATTTCCTCCACAAACCTTCAAAGGCAAAGAACGCACGAAAAACACGAAGGACACATGAAGAATACAAAGACCTTAAAGAACAAAGGATTTTTAACAAGCTCATAGCCAGAGATTCGTTGTAATTCTATTTCAAAGATCTTCGATCCATTCCTCAAACAAATTGAAGGATATTTGGTGTTCGAATCAAAATCACATTACCACAATTCTAATCAACAAATCTTTCAAGGAGATCGAATCAGAGGATCGCTCTTTTGTAATTTCAGAGAATGGTACCACACATTCATCAATACAAATTCATATTTGTGAAACTATTTTACTTGTTTGACTTTATTTCAAACTCGAAATTTGGTCGTTCCATAATAACATTTCTCTTGTGAAAATATTAAGACATTTTGTTGTCATCATAATATTTTCACAATTACTAAAGTGTCAATTCTTTATGAGTCAATAAAATTCAACAAAATTATAAAGGTATTACGAAAATGTTGTACCATTATGTTGTATTTCTACAAAAAAAAATTTAGTTTAGTCAACTTTGTTAAGCCAAAATTAACTATTTCATATACAGTTTTCTTGGGTTAACTTTTTGTATTTTTTATTGTATTTTTATCTTTACGCACCATTTTAAGTAAAAACACATAGTTTTACACACACAAAATAAAAATAAAAAATAAAAAACTTTGGATAAAAATACTTTTCATCCTTTATGTTTAGGGTAGTTCACAATTGCTCCTTAAACTTTAAAATCAAGAAATTTTCCCCTTAATATTTTGGAAAATATCAAATATGTCATATTGTTATTCTCTCAGTTAAACCTAATCAAAACTTATAATTCTTAAAATATTACATTGTGTAATGTTTAAAATACTCCCATTAAATTTTAACATTCCAAAAATTTCTTCATGTATTTTGAGTTTTAGATGGTAATAAAGCTTAGGAAGTTGGAATGGTGATATAAAGTGTTTTATTTATTACCTAAAGAATATTGATTTTCTAGGTTTAAATCTTCGAAACTTATAATTTATCTAATGAGAAATTCGATAACACATGCCTCTTGTTATCTTTCTTTTCTTTTCTTTTCTTGCCTAAAATGGGTGTTCATTAAAAAATAAGTAAGGTAAATATAGCACCTAGACTCATGTAGAATGATAAAGAAGAAAGTATGAATGAAAATTTTTTCATTGTGTATGGTTAAAGGTATTTCATGAAAACTTCAATTGTAGCATATGACATCATTCATTACGAAATTTAAATATTGTGACAATGTCTTAGCAAAACTCAGTTGCTTATTATTGGAAGATGATGATATTTGGTATCATTCTTAGAAGTTTTTAGTAAGTGGATATTGTCTTTAGCAAATAAGTACTAAGAAACTACTATAGTAAAATAGATATTCATATGTTAAATAGTTACCATAACTTTGTGTGTAATTAACTATCTAAATTATTATACGAATATGAATGTTCAATTAGTGTGTAAAACACTAATGAATGTTTAGACCCCCAATTTCAACAATACCAACACAAGCTTATACATAAACAATATATGTGCAGAATGATGAATATAAGCTATATCCAAATTGGTAAAATACTCTAAACTATAATTAATCACAAACACAGTAGCAATTAAAAGGTAAAGAGTAGGGGAAGAGAGATGTAAATATAAAGATAACACTGGCACGTGTTATCGAAGAAGAAACTGAAGAACTCGACGAAAAAACTCTCTGCTGCCCTCCAAGCAATCAAATGATCCACTAAAGAATAAAATTGAGATACATGAATAGTAGAAGACTCTTCAAGCCTAATATACCCAATGCACCTAAGTCCTCCAAGCTTCTTGCTCCAACAGGGTTAAGCCTAACCATGTATTCTTTAGATTTCTGGATCCCGCAATAAGCTCATTACATCAACCAAGTAAATTGGTCATCTTCAAACTGCTTCCCAAGCACCAAAATACCTCATCACTGATATGTGTATGGTGAGATAAGGATTTGGCAAATGTACCTCTCAAGGATATGTCAATGGAGAGGGTGAGAGTAGACGAATTTGTAGAATTAAATATCAAAGATTGTGGATGAGTCAATCTTGTTTTTCTCTAGTGTTTCTCTCTCAAAATTCTCTCTAGAAGCCCTCTATATTTCGTGGGTATAAGGGTATTTATAGTAGTGTACGTGAGGAATGCGAAAAGTCAGTTTTCATCCAAACAGGGCATTCTGGCCACTCAGTCTTGCGAGTGAACAAGTCGTGAGTTTGAGTCACGAGCTAACTACCTGGCCAGACTATACATCCTGTAGTGCTCCAGCTGTCATGACCCTTCAGTTCCTTGCATGCTTCATACGTGTGCCACTTTGGCGACTTACCAGTCGCAAGTCAGTCGCGAGATCCAATCACGAGGCTCCTTTGTATGCACACATCTTGAGTTTTCTTCACACTCTTTCACACATAACCCTTACATAATTCCCACCTAAATACAGGGTATCTAATTGCTAAAATACAAGCAAATTTGGCACGGAATAAAGCCAACACACGATTGAATAAATTCAACCTTACAGAATAAGATTAACTTTTTATGACATATATTTTTTATGTATGTAGTTTCATACTTCTTCAAATAAAAATTTTATTTTAATTTTCTCATTTAAGAGGTAGCACGTGCCACCCTACCTAGTAGTCTCAAAAGAAGAAAATGAGAGAGAGAGAGAGAGAGTCAACTCAATTAACACAAAGTGGCTTATCACTACCACCACCCCAACCAACATAATACAATAATTCTAACAATATTTGTTATGATTAGTGGCTTGAATAGCGCACGTGAGAGTGCATAGTCCTTGTCTTGGAAGTATTTGTAAACCAAGTCCTAGTTATATTAGGACTTGAATAGCCGACTTTGTGATATGCTCTCAAATAATATACCCTAGCCGACTTATACTTTGTATAAATATATTTGTTATGCGGCAATTGATTGATTAGTGATCACAGGCAGCCGCATATTACTTTAGAGTTCTAAGCCGTGCTTTGTTTTGAGAGAGAAATTTAGGCTTTCTCTAGTCACGTGCTTCTGGTGATTGAGAGCTCTTTTGGGTGTATTTGGGGTTTGGGTTTTGTGAGAGTGTTTTGGTACTACCTTTGTAATCTCTTCCTTTTGTTAGTGAAACTTTCTCCTCGACGCCGCCCGTGGACGTAGGCCAAAAGCCGAACCACGTAAATCTTTGTGTTCCCGTGTGATTGTTTCTTTTGTCGTTCTATTTCTATTTTGCATAAACCCACTGTTATTTGGATACACACACAACAAATTGATATTCATGCTTCTACTATTCTCAACAAATTGGTATTAAAACTTTCACTTTTACAACAAACTGGTATCAGAGCCTTGGGTTCTTTGTTTTAAGTTGAGATTGTTCATCAGATCTATTTGGTTGTGTTGTTATTAGTTCACTGGGTTTTTTGGTATGGAGACAAAGGCTTTGTCGGCAATGAGATTTGAGATTGAAAAATTCAACGAGAAGAATGATTTCAGTTTATGGCATGTCAAGATGCGTGCTTTGTTAGTGCAGCAAGGATTGTGGAAAGCACTAAAAGGCAAGAATGCTTTGCCAGCGACACTATCAGATGAGGAAAAAGAAGATCTCTTGGAACGGGCACATAGTGCAATTATGTTGTCTCTTGGAGATGAGGTTCTGAGAGAGATTGTAGTCGAAGAAACAGATACAAGATTGTGGCTTAAGTTGGAGAGTCGGTACATGACTAAGTCTCTTACAAATCGCTTGTACATGAAGCAGCAGCTATACAACATTCGAATGAAAGAAGGTACACCTGTTTCTGACCATCTTGATGAATTAAATAGGATTGTTATTGATTTGAAAAATATTGAATGCAAAGTAGAAGATGAGGACCAGGCTCTAATTTTGTTATGTTCATTGCCTCCTTCTTTTGAGCACTTTGTCAACACCATGTTGTATGGTTCTGGAAGAGATTCCATCTCACTTGATGATGTCAAAGATGCATTGAATTCTAAGGAGTTGAAGAAGAAGGTTTCTGAAAATTAGGGCGATAATTAGGCTGATGGTCTTGTTGCTAGAAGTAGATCCAATGAAAATGGGTCTAATAGTAATAGAGAAAAATCTAGATCAAAGTCTAGATCTGGTAAGTGTCACTACTGTAAAAAGGAAGGACATTGGAAAAAAGAATGCACGCTACTCAAAGAGAAAAAGGAGAATGACAGTACTTCAAATACTAGTAATGTAGCTAGTGTTGCGAAGGTTAATTCTATGGGTGACGACATAGTTCTATCAGTATCTACTGGTTGCTCCGGCAATGCTTGGGTTCTTGATTCAGCTTGCTCCTATCATATGACTCCTAGAAGAGATTGGTTTACTACCTATCGGTCAATTAGTGGTGAATTTCTGATGGGAAATAATATGACCTGTAAGGTCTTGGGGATAGGAACCGTGAGAATTAAGATGTATGATGGTGTTGTTAGGATTTTATCTAATGTTCGTCACGTGCCAGATTTGAGGAAAAATCTTCTATCTTTGGGTATATTCGATTCTCAAGGGTACAAATACACCGATGAAGGTGGAGTTTTGAGAATTAGTAAGGGTGGTTTAGTTTTCATCAAGAGAAAATTGGTGAATGGTCTCTATATGCTACAGGGAAGCACAATTGTTGGTGTTGCAATAATATCTTCATCAGTAGAACCAAATTCAGATATACTCATTTAGGGCATATGAGTGAGGTTGGCATGTCAATACTAAGCAAACAAGGTTTGTTGCATGGTCAGAAAATTGGGAAGTTGGACTTTTGTGAACATTGCGTCTTTGGTAAGCAGTGTAGGGTCAAGTTCTATATAGAATTTTTGGTGTATTTTCTGAAATACAAGAGTGATGCTTTTGTCACCTTGAAGCAATATAAGACGCTTATTAAAAAGCAGACTTGTAAAAGGATTAAGTGTCTCTGGATAGCTAATGGTTTGGATTATTGCTTAGGTGAATTTGATGAGTTCTACAAGAATGGAGGTATAGTGAGACACCGCACTGTAAGAAGAAAACCACAATAGATTGGGGTTGTAGAACGTATAAACAAAACTCTTTTGGAGAGGGCTCATTGTATGCTCTCAAAATTTGGTTTGTCTAAGGACTTTTGGGCTGAAGCAATAAATATGGCCTGCTATTTGGTAAGTAGGTCTCCATCAACTGTCATTGAATTTAAGACTCATTTTGAGGTATGGTTTGGTACTCTTACTTATTACTTTATTTTGAGAGTATTTGGTTGTCCTATTTATGCTCATGTGAATGATGGTAAACTTGAGCGAAGGGCAAATAGGTGCATATTCCTAGGCTATGCATTGGGGATAAAAGGTTATAGGTTGTGGTTTACGGATTCAGGATCTCTATGGCTAATTATCAGCGGAGATATGAAATTTGATAAGTCTGCTATTGTTGACCAATCAAAAGAGAGTATTGAGATAGTCAAAGACCACGGTGTTAGCGAGCAGGTGGAGCTTAAGATTGAAGCTTTGTGGATTGTTGCTTTGGGTGAAGAGATTGTGTCTCTTCAATATTTGAAAGGTACTGCAAATGTTGACTTGGTATATTATAGGGATTCTACAGAGAGTAGTAGCATTGTTGGATTTGTAGATTCTAATTTTATTGGTGATTTGGAAAAGAAGAAATTTCTGACAAGTTATGTCTTCACATTTGGTTGTGCTATTAATTGGGAGGACACTATAGTCGACGATTATTTTGTCTACTACAAAAATAGAGTATATGGCAACGACAAAGGCAGTGAAAATAGCTATTTGGTTGAAGGGTTTGGTTGGTGATCTAGGATTACAACATGATGGTATTGTTGTATTTTGTGATAGTCAGAGCACCAAACATTTGACTAAAAATTAGATGTATCATGAGATAACCAAACACATTGATGTCAGATATCACTTTATTAGTGAGATTGTATCTCAAGGCACCGTTGTAGTCAGAAAGGTTGCTACATTGGATTATCTAGCGAATATGATGATCAAGCTAGTTCTTTTGGACAAGTTTAAGTATTGCTTGGACTTGATTTGTGTTTGCAGTTTGTGATAGCCCTTGAGGGTTTTGGTTTGGCGGTGGAGAAATTTCATTCATAAGGCTTGACCAAATTCAAGCCAAGGTGGAGATTTGTTATGATTAGTGGCTTGAATAGTGCACGTGAGAGTGCATAGTCCTTGTCTTGGAAGGATTTGTGAACCAAGTCCTAGTTATATTAGGACTTGTATAGCCGACTTTGTGATATGCTCTCAAATGATATACCCTAGCGACTTATACTTTGTATAAATATAT
>JARYZH020002779.1:0-13706 GCA_030021035.2 Notholithocarpus densiflorus
TGGAAGCAAAGCAATTCTGGTATTAAGGGTTCAATGTAGCTATTGAGTATTGACACTAACCTACATGGTCATTGACTCATTTACAATTTCCACCCTTACCCACAATTATTTTTGCAATATCAACACCTTAATTCAAGATTAACTTGCAATGCCCAACCCAATATTTAATATCAGTATTAAAATGCAAAATTTAGTAAAGGCCCACTTGGGTGAACATTACAAATTAATTTTGATACATTAGAGCACACTACCACATAAACCAGCCCACTAATTTGGTAAATTCAACACTAATTTTGACTGGTAAACTGATCTCCAATCTGGGTATTGAATATATATTGATCACAAAAATTTATAGTTTAGGATGGACATTACAAATAATCCTATAGTTTATGGTAGATAGTTACAATAAACCCTGGTATCAAAAAGTAACTTTTTTCAACTCAAATTATGTTTTGCCTAAATATTCCAATGGATAGGGAGATTTAGCCAAAAAGAAAATGGTGATTTTCTTTTGGGTATAAGAAATAACTAATACATATCTTGGGCAAGATTAGAAAGTCAGCTCATTAAGGAAAAGAATAAAGAGTATGCCATTCAAAGAAGAAGAAGAAAACAAAACCTGGTATTTGAGTTGATGAATTCACCGAGTGGAAAGGGCGAATCCTAGATCGAGATTGAAGCGTGCATGGTGGAAAGAAGCAGAGGAGTTTGAGGTTGTTCTTCTGACTTCTATCTTTCTGTGTTCTGTTCTTGTCTTGCTCGATCTTCTTCTATGTTGGGGATGGACCCGCGGTGACTATCACAAAGGCGTTTGGCTTCAGAGAGACCTTCACTCCATGAGAGTTGGGACTTGGGACAGCTTCACACACGAGAAAGAGGGAGTGTGAGTGTTTGGGGGTTTGGGGGTTTGGTTTCAAATGCTAAGTTTTAGTGTTTGGGTATTAGCTGGGGCTGCTATGACAATGGATTGAAGGAGAGGCAGAGAATGGGTTGAAGGAGAGGCAGAGATGGCAGCTGCGCAGGGGAGAGAGAGAGAAAAAAATTTGATATTCTCTTTGGTTACTCAGACTTTTACCAGAACATTGGGCAGGCTGTGAAATATTTTAAGGGTAAAATAGTCTTTTTGTTATTTTGTGAGGCGTCAAAATAAGGAGACATTAGATTAAATGGATGGCTGAGATTTGAGGTATTGCACACCGTGCAATACCCTAGGTATTGCACTGGATGTGAATCCTTTTGGTTGCTTTGGTGACTGTCATGGACTCACGGGTGTTTCATCATTCATATCTCCTCCACACTTCTGTTTTTTTTTTCCCCTGACACAGTGAGACAAGAAACCTCCACTCTACTGTAACTCTGTAAGGAAAAGTAAGTCATAAAATATTGTGCATCATTCATTGCTCGGTGCAAGGAAAAGTAAATTATAATACTGTGCATCGGAGAAATTATTGTGATTTTTTTTTTGGTAAACAACGGATTTCATTAAAGATCAACCAGAAATAGTTTCACAAACATTAGGACACAGCCTATTACGATACAAACCCGAATCAAAAAGCAAAAAGGGGTTTACAACAGCAGGGGGGCAGCGAAGCGCGACTAACCACTGGCCCTTTCTCCTTATCTGCTTTCTCTTATTCAGACTGGGCAGGAGATCCTTTTGATAGACATTCCGTTACTGGTTATATTGTGTATCTTGGTTATAGCCCTATTACATAGAGTGCAAAGAAACAAGATACTGTTTCTCGTTCCTCCACTGTGTCTGAGTATAGAGCATTAACTACCATTGCTGCTGAGCAGCTTGAGCTCTATTGGCTTCTCTAGGTTTTAAGGGATCTTGGTGTTTTTCTTCCCGTTCCTCCTAAGCTCTGGTGTGACAATGTTTCAGCTCTTGCCATTGCTTCTAATCCTGTGTTTCATGCCCACACCAAACATATAGAGGTGGACTACCATTTTGTTCGAGAAAAGGTCTTGCATAGAGATCTTCAAATCAAGTACATTGCCACAGGTGATCAGCTTGCTGATGTGTTCACCAAGAGCTTATCCACTTCTCGGTTTGGTTTTCTTCACTCCAAAATCATGGTGTCTCTTGACCCCATGGTTTTTTTTTTGGGGGGGGGGGTGTTAAAGTCAGTCATGACACTCAAATAAAGCACACAGTGAAAATAGAAGAAGAAGACTCAAATGGCTAGTTTCATCTTAGAAACGATGTCGTTTAACTTAGCTTATTTATGTTTTAGTGAAATGGGGGGATTCTAGCCTTTTACCCCTATTTTTAAAAATATTTAGCGATATACCCCTGTTTTGAAACTATATAGGTTCGTGCCTCTGTTTCGAAACTCGATTTTATTAAAATTGAGTTTCAATGAAAAACTCGTTTGGTTTAAAATCGAGTTATGCCTGATCAAACTTTAAAAAAAAAAAAAAAAAAAAAAAAAAAAAAATTGCATGTAACTTTTTTTTTTTTTTGAGAAGGAAAATTGCATGGAACTTGAGTTCATGCAACTCGAGTTCCATACCTATAGCGGCGTTCAGGAAGACCTATAGTGGCGTTTTCATACAATTTTTTTTATAAGTTTGATATACCAAGTTCAGGGAGCCCTATAGTGGCGTTTTCATGCAATTTTTTTTATAAGTTTGTTATACCAGGTTTAAGGAGTCCTATAGTGGAGTTTTAAATGGAATTCGAGTTCATGGAACTCGAGTTCCATGCTTTTTTTTTTTTTTTTAATAAAGTTTGATCGAGCATAACTCGATTTTAAATCAAACGAGTTTTTCATTGAAACTCGATTTTGAGATAATCAAGTTTCAAAACAGGGGCACGGACCTATATAGTTTCAAAATAGAAGCATATTGCCAAATATTTTTAAAAATAGGGATAAAAGGCTGGAATTTCCAGTGAAACGGATCGTTTTGGTATGCTACATCTTGCTTAAGGGTGAGTTTGGTTCAGCTTTTTGAAGTTGGGATTTTTGAAAAAGTTGAGTTTTCAAAAAGTGCATAATGAAAAAGTGTTTTTTTAAATTTTTTAAAAAGCTGAGTGTTTAGTAAAAACTGTTAAAAAGTGCTTTTTGAAAAAACTGAGTGTTTGGCTAGCACTTATAAAAGTAAAAGTTTGAGTTATAAATTACCAAAAAGGACAAGATATATATATATATATATATATAAGAGAATTCTTTGGTTTAATTATCTCTCTTAATGCAAGTTATGGATATAACATTTTTACAAAAATTTCACAATAAAGTCTATATGACAAGTTGTTAATGGTAGATAAAAAAATAATAATGTCATTAGTAGGTCCAAATGAGAACCAATAACAACTTACTGTGTAAAATTTATCATGAGAAGTGTTACGTTCACAACATTTTTTGCAATATTTGCACAACAAAATTATGTGGAAAGTTGTTACTAGTTCTAATTTGAACCCACCACTGAAATTATATTTTTACTAACCAATATTAACTAATAACAATCTGTTACTTAAAATTTATTGTGAAAATATTACGGTAGCATTTCTCAATTAGGATTTTTTATTTTTTATATTATTTTTCCTTTCTTCATTTCACTTTCAGCCATACGTTTCATTTTTTTTTTACTTGTTTTTATCCTCCACATACATGTCCACTATCTCTACCCCCTTCTTTTAATTTCCTTTTCTCCCTCATTCTGAACATTCCAGGGAGCTCCATTCTCTCTTTCTTTCTCCAGCTCTCTCTCTCTCTCTCTCTCTCTCTCTCTCTCTCTCTCTCTCTCTTTTTACTTGATTCCAAAACTCTCTCTGCGATAAGAAAATTTTCCTTTTCTCCCTCGTTCAAGAACATTCTAGGGGGCTCTCATCTTCGTGCTGTTGCTCATCTTCGTCCCCAACCCAGTCCAGGTGGGTCAGATGGCTTCTGTCTTCTGTCTTTTTTTTTTTTTTTTTTTTTTGTTATGATTTGATTATTTTTAAAATTGTGTTTTTGAGTTTGTATTCTGATAATCTGATTATGCTTGAGTTTAGAGATGTTTGAGAGAAAGATTGTTGTGTTTATAGTGTTTGTTTTGTAGTAGAGCAGCACGGAGAGGACCTTTGTAGCAGCACAGTGGGCAATTTGGTAATTTAACACTGCCTCAACGGTAATATTGATGAAACGCACACGGACTTTCTGATTATGGACCTCCTGAGCTCCTTTTTGCAAATGCACGTTTTCTTCACAAACTCAAAACGCAACTTTTAACAAAAAGTTGCTTTTTGAACCTAACCAAATGGGCTTTTTGGGCTAGGGGTTTCAAAACGTGTATTTTAGCTTTTAAAAGCTGAAACAAACGGGCACTAAGGGTGAGTTTGGTTTAGCTTTTTAAAGTTGGGCTTTTTGAAAAAGTTGAGTTTTCAAAAAGTGCATAATGAAAAAGTGCTTTTTTAAAAAGCTGGGTGTTTGGTAAAAACTGTTAAAAAGTGCTATTTGAAAAAGCTGAGTGTTTGGCTAGCACTTATAAAAGTTGCAGTTTGAGGGATAAATTACCAAAAAGGACAATGTATATATAAGAGAGTTTATTTCATACTTAAATCAACTACTTGTGATAAATTGATACTGATTTTAATTTGAACATACTATTACAATTATTTTTTTCTCTTTCTAAAAAAATTATTTTTTTCTCAAAAATATTAGCTAATAATAATCTACCACTTAAAATTTATTGTGAAAGTATTGTGAAAATATTGTGATAAAAATTGATACTAATTTTAATTCGAACGTACTATTAAAATTTTTTTTTCTCTTTCTAAAAGATTTTTTTTTTTCTCACCAATATTAGCTAATAATAACCTACTACTTAAGATTTATTGTGAAAGTATTGTGAAAATATTATGATAAAAATTGATACTGATTTTAATTTGAACGTACTATTAAAATTATTTTTTTCTCTTTCTAAAAAAATTATTTTTTCTCACCAATATTAGCTAATAATAACCTACAACTTAAAATTTATTGTGAAAATATTGTGATAACTTTTTTTTTTCCTCTTTTTTTCTCCTCCACTCACTTACCGCATTTCCATTTTTTTTTCTATTTTTTTCCCTCTTTTTTTCTCCTCCACACACGTACTTACTCTTTTCCTTTTTTTCCTTCTTTCCTCTCTTTTTCCATACCACTTCTTCCTCCAAGCTCCAGAACGTTCCACTGATCTCTTCTTCTTCCTCTTTCTTATTTTTTTTTTTCCCTACCACTTCCTCCAGAACATTCTACTTTTCTTTTTTTGTTCCTTCTTTCCCCTTTTTCCCTTCCACTTCCTCCAGTTGCCGCAGAGCTTTTTTTTTTTTTTTTTTTTATTTATTTTTATGACAGTTCGAAAGCTACAAGGAAGAGAGAAGATGATGACGATGATAATGATGAAGATGAAGATGATTGAAACATAAGGAAATCCCTCATCTCTCTCCTTAATTCTCAGATCCCTTAAGTCTCTGCCACCATTGAGTTTGTATTTGATTTTGATTTTGGGTTAGGGTTATGGGTTTTCAGTTAATGGTTTAATTTTGAGTTGATTTTCTGTGGATTTTGGGTTTGATTTTGAGTTGATTTTGTTTTGGGTTAATTTTGAGTTGGGTTTGAAATGGGTTTTGTTGATTTTGTTGATTGTGGTGGTAGTCCGGTGATAGTTGGGTGGTACTGTGTTTGTAGCAGCACGGTGAGGGTAGAGCAGAGAGAAGAGATGAGAGGCGTGAGAACTGAGAACTGAGAACTGATGAAGGGTAATTTGGTAATTGCCCTATCACCCCCAACGGATATATCAAAACGCCCACAGACTTTTAGCAAAATGGACCTCAGGTGCTCCAAAATGGACTTGCACGTTCTCTTCACAATTATAAAACGTAACTTTTTCCAAAAAGTTGCGTTTTATACTCACCAAACAGACTTTTGGGTAGGCTGTTTTGAAAACATGACTTTTTGGGCTCAAAACGTTGAAACAAGCTCTTACAGTGCTCTGTTTCCCCTTGAGATTGAGTTTCAGAGTTAGCTTCAGTGCACAGTTTAAGTTCTAACCTCCAGCTGTCATGACCGCCTTCCACCTGTCATCCCTTGATTCAGGGAGCATAATGTGGAGTAGGTTAGATCGGTTTTAGTTCTGGAATGATCTTGATGTAATTATACTACATAAACAGCTTTGATTGTTGTACTGATTAAGTTGGTGAAATACATTTTCTTACAACTCTCTCCAGAAACTTCTCTCTCTTCTCTCTTTCTCTCATTGTTTGTTCATATTTCTGCCATTGTTGTACACTCTAGCAAGCTCCAAATCTTTCACTTTGCACTTCCCTCTCTTATTATTGGCCTCTCTCTGTTCGTCTAAGTTTTCCTTTGCAACAAAATATTTGTTCAAACCAGTACCACTGCAAAACCAACTTTCTCATTTAACAAAGTCACAAACAACCGTAACTCTTCTCTTCCTCCACCTCAAAGAACATGACGGAGTTGGTTTATTCCATTGCATCAAACGTCATTGACAAGATAGGGTCCCTTGCTTACCAAGAGATTTGCTCGGCAGGGGGCATTTCCGAAGATCTGAAAAAACTTGAGCTCACCATGTCCATCATCCAAGCTGTGTTGCTCGATGCCGAGGAGAAGCAAGTGAAAAACCGAGGCCTGACTGTTTGGTTGGGGCAACTCAAAGATGTCTTTCATGATGCGACAGACGTGCTGGATGAGTTCGAGTGCGAAGCTCTGCGGAGGCAAGTGGTGAAAACATATGGAAACACTAGCAATCAGGTACTGGACTCCATTTCTTCTTCTTCTTTTAACCCGCTTGGCTTCATTTATAAAATGAGTCAAAAAATCAAGGGGATAAGAGAGAGTTTGGAAGAGCTAGCAAAGAATAGAGCTCTATTTAACCTTGAGGAGCGGTCTGAAGATCAAAATATTGTGCACAGGGAGAGGGAGATGACCCACTCCTTTGTTCCTGATTCTGATGTTATTGGGAGGGTTGATGACAAGCAAAACATAATAGATCTTTTGATGCACCAAGGGAACAATGGAAATGTTTCTGTGATTTTTATAGTGGGAATGGGAGGTATGGGCAAGACCACACTTGCTCAGAGGGTGTATAATGATGAAAGGATAGTTACAAATTTTGACTCCAGAATATGGGTGTGTGTTTCAGACTACTTTAGCGTTTTAAAATTAGCAAAAGAAATCCTAAAGTCTGCAGGTGGTGGAAGTAGTGAGAATATGAGTATGGATTTAGTGCAAGCTAGTTTACGAAGTATTTTAAATGAAAAAAGATTCTTTATTGTTTTGGATGATGTCTGGAATGAGGATCGTAACAAATGGATTGACCTTAAGAATTTGTTAATAGGAGGACAAGGAAGTAAGATTCTTGTCACTACACGTAGCCACAAAGTTGCCTTAGTGATGGCTCCTGGACCAATCCATGACATAAAAGGTCTTCCAGAAAATGATTGTTTGTTATTGTTCTTAAGATGCGCATTCAATGAAAGAGAGCATGAACAATATCCAAATCTAGTAAAGATTGGAGAGGAAATTGTGAAAAAATGTGAAGGTGTTCCTTTGGCTGTGAAGACTTTAGGGAGCTTACTTTATTCTAAAACCGAGGAGCGTGATTGGATCTCTATAAGGGAAAATGATATATGGAAATTACAGCAAAAAGAAGACGACATTTTGCCCGCATTAAGATTGAGTTACAATAAATTGCCATCATATTTAAAACAATGTTTTGCTTATTGCTCATTATATCCAAAGGATTTTAGGTATTACAATGTAGACTTAATTCAGTGTTGGATGGCAAATGGGCTCCTTCAAAAGTCCAACAAAAGTACTGAAGAGTTGGAAGATATTGGAGAACAATATTTAAAAGAGTTGTTATCAAGATCTTTCTTTCAAGAAGTTAATAATGAAGGAAATTTTTATTGGTCATTTAAAATGCATGATTTGTTACATGATCTTTCATTATATGTTGCACAAAATGATTATTGCTTAATTGAAGACACTAATAAAACCAACAAATTTGAAAAGGCTAGACACGTTTCAATTTTGGACCATAAGTGGGGTGTCGATGCAACAATAACTTTTTTGCACAAGTTGAGTAACAAGATGCGGACTATTAATTTCTCATTTCATGATTGCGGCCAATTTGATTCTATTAATATTAATGAATCTTTGGTGGAAACATGCATCTCAAGGTCTAAGCACCTACGATTGCTAAATTTAAGATATTCAACGTTGGAAACGTTGTCAAGCTCAATTAGTACTTTGAAGCATTTGAGATATCTCAACTTACGTGGAAATAAGAAAATAAAGAAATTGCCTGACTCCATTTGCGATCTACAAAATTTGGAAACTTTGATATTATTGGACTGTGAAGAGATTGAAGAGTTGCCAAGGGATATAAGAAAGATGGTTAGCCTCAGATATTTTGGAATAACCACAAAACAAATGCGTTTACCCGCCAACGGAATCGAGTGCATGCCTTCTCTTCGATTTTTGTACTTTCATAGATGTTATGGACTAGAGTGTTTTAATGAAGGAATCCAACGCCTCACCGCCCTTCGCATCTTGGGCTTCAATAATTGTAAAAGCTTGATATCTTTGCCGCAAGGTATGAAACACTTAACCGCGTTGAAATATCTGGATATTAGAAATTGTGAAAAACTTAAATTAATGGAAGGGGTTGACTACCCGACGAGGCTTCGAACACTCTCTATTTGGGGATTGCCACAATTAGTGAGTTTGCCCCAAGGGCTTAAAGGATCTGCCAACACTCTACAGTTTTTACATATTTCTCATTGTCAGAACTTGGCGGTATTACCGGAGTGGCTTCCCGATCTCAGTTCTCTTCGCAAGCTTCAGATTTGCAGTTGCGGAAAATTATCGTCTCTGCCAGAAGGGATGGATTGCCTCACTGCCCTAAGAGAACTGGATATTGCTGGTTGTCCTGAATTGAGGAGAGATTATGAGCAAGAGGTCAGCAAAGATTGGGGCAAGATGGTCAAATTCAGTTTTGCTTAGGTAAGGGCTAAAATCTTTCTTCCTCTTCTCTTCTACGTATGCTCTGTTTTTCTATCTTACTAACCTAAAAGTCTGATTGTTTATGGAATTAAATCACAATAAACAACAACTAACACAGAAATCATTTCTACTTTTCTTTTTCTTTTTAAAAAATAAAAGAGTAATACATATTACAGCAATAATATGATGTTTTTTCTACTTTACTTTGGTTCATAATTTAAGATAGAAATAAATTGAAAAAAAATAAGTAAGTTATGAAATGTAAAAGATAATTTGTCATTTTTTTGTTATAAAGATTTGAGTCTATGGAGAATAAAAGAGTAGACAAATTATGAACTCTATTCTTGTCTCTCTTTTTTTGTTGTATTTATTGAATTAAATCAGAATATAAAAAACAACTAACCAAGACGGATTTTTTTTAACAAAAGGGCAATAATCATTTAAGATAGAAATAAATTGAAAAAAAAAAGTATGTTATGGAATGAAAAAGATAATTGTTTTTTGGCTTTAAAGATTGAGTCTATGGAGAATAAAAGAGTAGACAAATTATGAACTCTATTCTTGTCTTTGATGGGAGAAAATTTTAAAATCTTGTAATCTTTTCATTTCCTCTCTCTAAAAGTGAACTGAACATGGTGTTAATGAGCTTACTTGGCCTGTATTTTCTTATTAAGATTAGATGCGATGCAAAAATATAAAACCTGACCCATGTGTAACTTGCAATTATAAAGTCATATTATCAAGGAAGTATGAAATCTATATTTTTGTGAAATTGGCATTATTTTAAATATATTTGATTCTTCTTGTTTCTAAATTGACAGATGTTCTTGGGAGATTGTTCTCTCAGAAAAGGATGTTCCTAGTGCTTAAAATTGCCAATGGTAAGATATTTTTTTAATTTTTAATTTTCAATGTTCAATCTAGTGAGTGATTGCATTGGATTTACATTTCTTAGTACCAGTGGATTTTCTTCAATTTATACTCATCTAATGATTCCATGCTTTAAAACATTGCAGCTTATCAATTCAGCCATAACATGCAGCATAGAAAGTCTCAGCCTTCTCTTGTATTGTAAATAATTTTAATAATATTGTGGTGTGCATTTAGTGTTTGTAATGATTAATGGAGAGATGTGTGTTTATATTTATGATTTCAATTGTATTTCATGTATTATCTAATTTGCACAATGTTTTAGTAACTTGAGTCATGTGTGTGTTATTGATTGTTTGTCTCTGCTTCTTGGTTATTGGAGTTATTCAAATGAAATTCTTTGTTGTGCTTTATCATTTAATTTAAAAAAAAATTGAAGTTTGAAATTTTTTTCATGTGATGTAAAATACCTAATAGCATTAGAATATTTGGTAAGCCAACAATGTGAAAATTTGAATTTTATGGAAGTGGAATACTACCTAGAAGTTTGCTTTAGCCATCAATTGTTGGTTCTGAATGTCAATCTGTTTTGAAAATTTGGTATTTTAAACACCCAAAGTTGTCATATCTATTGAGTGGCCTTAATGCCCAAAGAGGACTGAAAACTGAAGATTGTTCTAAATCAAGATGACAATGCCAAGGAGATATTGGTGAGTATTATGTATAAGTTGCTTGTAAATTTGGCCTCCATTGTTTGCTGAGATTCACACAATTTTGACTATAATTGATGCCTCTTGTTTCTAAAGTTTTGTCAGGTTTTCGTGGAAGATTCTTCTAAGGAAAAGGGATTCCTTTAGCTTAAAATTTCTTTTCCAGGTGAGATTTCAGAGTTTGAATGTAAAAAAATCCATGATGATGTGGAAGCAACAAAGAAAGACATTGAATTAGCCATTAAAGTAGCTTGGTGTCTCACCTGTGTGCACTTGATTGATTCGGTCTTTCTTGTAGGTCATTCGTGGCTCTCTCAAAACTTGCTGTTGATTTTGGTGGAGAATCTATGTTGTCATTGCAATGGTTTTTTAGCTCACGACATGCACCTGTGATATCTACTAGCTCACCTGTGATATCTATTGGCTCATGAAAACTTGCTATAGCTCTGAGGTTTGGAGGATTACTAAAGCTGAATATTTGACGAAGCAAAAATTTCCTGCTTGCCACATGTTTGGTGGTGATCGAGCATATGCATAGCTTCTTCAAAAATTTCCAAACCCTTAACTATTAAATCCATAGTTATTGTAATCCTAAAAAAAACAAACTTCAATTTTTGTACTCGGTGAACACCAGAGAAGATATATGTAGTTTTGTGTGTGAAGGCTATATTTTTTTAATCTCATTTTACACTTAAAAACCTTGATTCTTCCTGGATATTGATTAGGCTAAATCCACTAAATGAACACTATTGACTTCTAGATTTAGGTACCTATTACTTTCATTTTCAAGGCTTTGGATACTTCCTATAAGTTTTTAATTTTTGGTACTTTCTGTAGATTATTAATATAATGTTCAAGTTTCCGGCCTTTAATATATGGTCCTCCGGCTAGGTTATCACTATCATGCTCAAGGTTTAGAAATTCCTTAGGAGCTGTGTAGTGTGGGATGTGGGGAAAAAAATTAACATTATTTGTCATTCTTATTGCTTGCATGATGTACTATGTTATTTGCTTTGCTTTACTTGCATGGATAATGTTGATGTATAGCTTGCGTTTTCATTGTTGACACTTCATACGCTTATGAGTACTCAACTGATAAGTGTTTCTTGATGAAAATTTGGAATTACAGCCTATTAGTATATATAAAGAGTTTTATATTTTACTAATGATCTTTTGTTTATTGGTTTGATCTCAATTTTAGGTTAGTCTGGAGTCATTACAACTTTGGTAAAAGGTTTCCTCTGCACTTTACAGGGTAGAATCTATGAACTTTATGGGCGAGAGGCATCTGGAAAAAAAACACTTAGCCCTTCATGTCATCAAGGAAGTTCAAATCAAAAGTTCTGAGGTACAACCTAATTTTGTCCTCTTAAACTTTTTGATCAAAATGTTTAAGGTATAATTGGAATTAGTTTGGTTTACTCAGGTAAATAGGGAACTTCTTTCTATCCCATTATTGTGAAATCTTATAAGTCAATTTACATAGATCCCAAAACCCCTAATTGTTCTAATATATAGTTTTCACAATAAGCAAAGCTAATTATAGATTCTTCTGCAAAACTTTCATGCCTATTTTAGCTATTATCATTTTGTCAAAGGCTGTTGAACGTTAAGCACATCTCTCTCTCATGCCTCTCTTCCCATGTGAGAGTTCCATGACCAATGCATTTGTCACATTTAGTTCTGCACAATTTATAACTCTTATATGCATTCTTCATTTATGGTGGCACTTTTAAAAGAAAAAAGAAAAAGATGACGCTCCTTTTTTTTATTTGAAGGAAGTTTAAGAACTGATATAATAATGTTGTAAGTCATTACATCTCATATGCTATGATATGTAAAGACTCGACCAACAGTTCCCCATGAAAAGAAGGAAGTATTAGAAGATATTGAAAACATTTACTTGAAGAATTAGTAATTAAATTTACATTTTACTATGCTTAAATTGGTAGTTTGAGCAATGGCATTTCATAGAGATATCCCATTGGTTTTGGAAGCTGTCAGTTGTTTAGCCTTTTAAAAATTATCTTTTCAGCTATGTTCAACGTAGCTTTTGTTAAGGCTAATATTTTGGCAAGACCACTCTTTTTGTGAACTTTTTATTGTAAATTTCTAACTTTTCTAGTTGTTCATAAGACATATTTACAATGGAACTGTTGTTAATCCTGACACACTTGATATGACTATCTCCAGATCTTTTGCTCAAGAATGCAGGGACCAAGCCATATCACATCGTTTGATGCTGCTTTGTCAATTGTCATGGATAGGAGCTCCTACTATCTTTTAGTTCTTGCAGTAAGGTTTTTCCAAATACTCACTTTTTTTTTATAAATGTTATCTATTCGTTTAACAACTATTAAGCTACAATTATTAATACTTTGTACTTAGCAACATGTAATAGTGAATATTAAAACTGCTTGCATCACCATAATAGTGATAGCAATTTAGAATTAGGCATCTTATGAATATAAATAGCAGCATGGATATTTATTGGTGTTGTCTGTCAGTAATGGAGAATCTTGCTACCAGTTCACTCCATAGATGGTAATGACAGTTAGGAATCCTACAAGATCCATTCTTTTGTTCTTTTGTTTCTTGATTTGTGCCCCCATAGTACATCCCCAATGTACTCGGTTTGGCAATCTTTCTATTTTTAATAATATTCTTACGTTATTTATCAAAAAAAAAAGAATCCTACAAGATCCATTCGTTCTTTTTTCTCTGACAGATAGTCAGAACTTCATCTGGGTTCGAATCCTACTGAGAGGTCCACTAGAATTTGAAAAAATGAGTACTAATGAACCTTGTGTGTATACTATAAGCACAAATTTATAAGACCACACTTAGTGATTGGCATGTTCAGATTTTCCATTTTCTTTTGCTTTTTTTTAAAAAAATTCATTTTTTCCCTTTTTTGGGTGTACATTAGATTTGATATGGCAATTGTTGCCTTGGAGTGCTTTTGGTTCTGAGTCCAGAATATCCTGCACTTTAAATGTTTGTGGTGTTAGTTGTTCAAGTTTCATTAACACATTGACTAGAATTGCAACTGCAGAGTTGTCAGTATCATCATCATTTTCTGTCATTTAAAGAAAATATACCCAACAACTATAGGTGGCCAAATCTCTGT
>JARYZH020002780.1:0-13702 GCA_030021035.2 Notholithocarpus densiflorus
TTTGCTTGTTTTAAAGGATACATTTAATCTTGAAGATCTTGAAGTATTGAGACGAGTTATACTTACACTTCCTCCATCATTTCAACTTGAAGTTATGATGATAGATGTAAGATGCTCGGCACTGTCAATGGATTACAGAAATCTTGTAGAGGGCTTGCTTTCGAGTTTTCGTCCAAAAAAAATTGTTATTGCCAAACAGATTGGGATTCCCAGAAGAAGTGAATAAAGGTATGATTTTTCTTCTACTAGATTTTAGAGTGCGCCTAATTAATTAGATATAAGTGGGTTGTCATCTGATTTAAATATGGAGGAAATGTGGTGTCTGATTTTAAAATCCTATCCATCCAGATATCGAACAATTAGGATTCACAAAATCATTTGCATTTCAGTCAAGTAATAGAGTCAAATATGATCTTCTTTTTTAGTAGAAGGCAATAAGCTGTAGACTAGCAGTGGTTTGGCACAAATGGGATGAAAAATGTAAAAAAAAAAAAATTTTGGGTTAATTCTTTTGTAGTTTGAACCTTTCCTTATTTGCCACAACTTGACAAGCCAAAGCCTGGGGATTTGAGAAAATCTAATTATATTTTAAATTAAAGTCTAATTTTGTATCATATTTTGAGTTTTTTAATTTTTGTACCAAATGAGTTAATTGATTGCAAAATCCAAAATCAATAACCTTAAGAAAATCAAATCATCATTGTCTATGTCTATTACTCTTTGCCCCCATAATCTTAGAAAACCACCCAGGTCCTCTCTCTCTCAGCATCTTTTGTGCCGGAAACTCTACCCCAAACATATTAAATTACTAAGAAAAAGTGAAGATAGAGTAAAGCAAACAGGAAAAAAAAAAAATTTAACAAATAGGTTATATGCAAGTGTTGATTGACAGTTAAGAGACTGGGAAGTTGGAGAACAACTGAGATGAAGAAAGGCAAACCAATAAATAAAGCGGAAATCAGAAGGCGGAGAGATTTTTCTTTCTTTTTTACCTTTGATATTCTTTGTTTTCCCGGTGCAATTTGGGTAGTTTGTCGTTGATTTTCTTTTGATGTTGTCAATATTCTTCTTTCTTCCAATTAATTTTATTTAAAAACAAAACAATTAAAATACATTATTTATTTATTATTCAATTCGTCTATATTTTACGTTTATTTGGAAATTTCTTAGGCTTTTGATCTATGAAAATTAGAGAGAGAGAGAGAGAGAGAGAGAGAGGGATGAGAAAATGTTGATGTTTATTGTGTTTGTTGGTGATCAGTAATATAAAGAAAAACATGCCTTAAGTCCAAGAACAGAGATTCATCCTATTACTACTCATTTGCTTAGAGTCAAGAGTCAAATTAGATTCTAAATTGACTCCAACACTACTCATTCCTATTTCTTGTTAAGTGCTCTTTCAATTATACTACAATTTTTTTATAGCTATATTTACACGGAAATTCAATTATCTAAACCTTTTATATATATATATATATATATATATATATAAATGTATAATTCAAGTTTATTAGTATTTTATGTAATACTATAATTGCGTACAATCTGTTACTTGTACATATAGAATGTGCAATAATTGTGATTGTTCTTAATTTTTTTTCCATGTACGAGCTAGTATTTGATTATAAAAAGCAATGATGTTGATTAAGAAAATGTCAAATTTGTCTTTAAAAAATTATTCTTGCTAGTACTAATTATTTTGTCTCTAATTTACTTGAACTCTAGGTGCTAGATGAGGAGGTAGACTGCTCTGTTCTTGTCATCGCAAATGTTGGCGACATCATTTTAAAGGTGCAAAGATCAAGAGTGTTGCTAGGATTGAAGATAAAAGGCATATGGATCACAAAGCTTCGTTATTTTTGTTGCCCACTCTTCCAATAGATGAAAAGATTCAATTCATCTTGGATTGGGACATGGAAGGAAGCATTAGAATATGAACTAATATTGTCTTGTGAAATAAATGCTTGTCAAATTTGGATTACCTTGTTTTATCAACACTTATAATTATGGGTCAGGCTTAGGTTTAGTGTCCAGTGATACTGAACCCGTTAAGATGATGATATATGTCCACTAATTTTAGACACGTATCACCATCTAACCGAGTCCAGCACACTAAATGCACTGAACCTAAACCAAGTCCTATAATTATAACATTTTATGTAACATCCCAGTTAGTCAGACAAAAAAAAAAAAAAAAAAAAGAAGAGATTAGATTTTTTTAAGTTCCCACGTGCCCCCACCTAACACCACTCCCCACCACTCATTTCAATCTATCTCACCCTCTCATGTCCCGCCATATCTCTCATTTGTTTCTTTTTCTTTTCTTTTCACTTAAACACACTCCTCTCTATCACTCTCATCCTGTCCACCGGTACTTCCACACCACCACCACCATTTCCACCATCATTTTCCGGCAAGATGGGAAAAATTAGTAAACATAAGCACGTGCATCATTTTTTGAGGTAAAAATTCTATCTTTTTGGTGGGTTTGCAACACTCTTTGAGGTTATTTTATCACAGGCTTTAATAATGATCACACGTGTGATTTTATAGGCGTTGGAAGTGATATTTATGTGTTTTGTATGTATGGAGTTTTGTATTGGTGGAATTATTTGATGTGAGTGGGTATATGGTTTTGTCTTGTGATAATCACTTAAGGTTTATGTATGGTGGAAAATTTAGGAGTTTAGGTTATAACGTGCTGATGGTTTGGTAATCTATTTTAATTAACCATTGGGTTTTATTTAGGATGGTTGAAGTTTCTAAACTTAACGTAGTAGAAGATATTTTGATTTTGCTTTCATGGGTCTGTGATGAGTGTAAATTTTGTGACCAGTGTGATGTTAGAGATGATGACAAATGGGTTAAGCTTTGCGAAATTGGGTTTATGCGCTGTGAATCGATTTGTTGAAAGCTTTGGAAATTGGAATATATTATTATTGATGAGGGTTAAATCTTAATTTGGCTAATTAAATTAACTCATTTGGCAATTCCTAAATTATAGCTAGATACAAATTTTCAAGCTTTATGCTTATTGTGTTAGGTTTGCTTGATATTATTGAGATTCTAACTAATCTCTTTGGGCTTGGAGAATTAGGCTTTTACGGGTTGCAAGGTAAACTAGCTTTTAATGGAAAATAACCATGTTGCATAAACATTGTTTTAGATCAGCACATTTTGGTAAATTATATGGATATATGTTTTCTTAAAAATGTTGTGTTTGTGACTGCCATTATATCTTATTATATATGAAAAGTGCATAATATTTTTGTATTGCATTTATTTGAGGAAATGTCATGAATTATTGTATTGGGAAAATGGCATCTTATTTAATCTTTGATGAAATCGTGGATTTTATGGATGATAGAAAATTTAAAGATCAGCATCTTTATGCTTGTTATGTAGGAAATAGATAGAAAATCTCTTGACAAGAATGAAGTTAAGCAGAATCTTTGTAGAAGTTAGATTATTTAAGGCTTTTTGAAATTACCTAGATATAAACTGTGTTTCAAAGTATATATATATATTGGTAGTATGTGGTTTAGCAGCATCTCTGCATGTGTGATTTTTAGGTGATCACCCAATTTGGTTTTATAGTAACTTGTGACTCTGGGATTATATCATTGTCTCAAAAGGATTGCCTCTTCTTTTTCTTAGGCATAGTAACTCAGTCTGGTTTTGTTGCTCTTCAGGCTGCTGCAACTTACTGGCTAGCTCTGGGGATTCAAATTCCTAAAATCACTAGTGGCATTTTGATTGGAGTCTACACTGTAATTTCAACACTCAGCGCTGTCTTTGTCTACCTAAGGTCTTTCTTTGCAGCCCATCTTGGATTAAAAGCTTCCAAAGCTTTTTTACCGGATTTACCAATGCTGTCTTTAAAGCTCCCATGTTATTCTTCGACTCAACCCCTGTTGGGCGGATTTTGACCCGAGTAAGATTCTTTATTTCTTGACCATGGCAAATAAACTAAAAAACTATACTGTATTTTGTATCCTTGAAAGGGTATTTATATTCAGAGCCAGTTCTCATTTTGCACTTTCATCTTATTGTTTCTCATGCAGGCTTCATCAGATTTGAGTATTTTGGATTTTGACATACCTTTCTCCACTATATTTGTAGTGGCAGCTACTATTGAACTTCTCACAACAATAGGGTGCATGGCTTCTGTCACATGGCAAGTTCTTATCCCTTATTCTTGCTTTGGTAGCTGCAAAATATGTTCAGGTAGGTAGATATAAGTATTCATTTTTAGTCTTGATTTGTTAAGCCTCTTTCATCAACAACATAATGACAAAGCTTTCTCTTTTGATTTTGCTCAAAGGGTATTATCAACCCTCTGCGAGGGAACTAATAAGGATAAATGGAACTACAAAAGCACCGGTTATGAATTATGCGGCTGAGACATCACTTGGAGTGGTCACTATTAGAGCTTTTAACGTGGCGGACAAGTTTTTTGAGAACTATCTAAAGCTCATTGATACTGATGCTCGGCTTTTCTTCTATTCAAATGCAGCCATGGAGTGGTTAGTTTTAAGGATAGAAGTACTTCAGAGGTGACCCTCTTCACTGCAGCTTTTCTTCTTGTGTTTGCATCAGAGTTTTATATCTCCAGATTCATAAATTCCTTCAGAACAATGTCCATTTCTGTAGCTAGGAATTTTCAGACCTTCAAAAATATTACTCAATAGTTCCTCCTTTCTTGGGTGGTTTGCAGGACTTGTAGGACTCTCTTTCTTATGCTCTATCACTGCAACATCAAATTTTTCACTCGATGGTATTGCTACTTATCAAACTACACTCATCTCAGTTGAACGGATCAAACAATTCATGCACATACCATCAGAGCCTCCTGCTATTATTGGAGCACAACGAGCCCACCATCTTCTTGGCTTCAATGGGTAGTATAGGTTGCAAGCTTTGAAGGTAGGAAGCATATCGAGACATAGTTTCTTAATGTTCTTCACACGGCTACACTCAAATCATCTTGACTTGTAGCTTGGTAAATTGACTCCAACTATTCATTCTTTTGGTCGGTTTCAGATAAGATGTCGTCCAAATGCTCCGGCATTAGTTATCAATCGCACTTTCAAGAAGGGACTAAAGTAGGAGTTGTGGAAGACAGGAAGTGGAAAAACTACACTGGTGGTGCTTTATTTCGTTTGGTAGAGCCTGCAAGTGGTAAAATTCTTGTAGATGGGCTTGACATATGCTCCATTGGTTTGAAGGATTTAAGGATGAAACTCAGCATCATCCCTCAAGGAGCCAGCTCTTTTTAAAGGGTAGTGTGCGAACAAACTTGGATCCTCTAGGTCTTTACTCTGATGATGAAATATGGAAGGTAAGCCTGCTGATTCTCATCTTGAACAAATTCTTCTGTATTGTTTTGTCTTCTTTTCTCTGCAAGTTTGGAGCAAGCCCAGCCTAACATTTTCATTTATAGGCTCTTGAGAAGTGTCAGCTTAAGGCAACAATCAGTAGCCTACCCAATCTGCTAGACTCTTCAGGTCAGTTTATGATTCTTTTTATAACTAACTATAAGAATTAAACATGCCAATTTCTCTCAAGTGATTTTAAAGCAATATGGATAATAATATTCATTAACTCTGGTATATTCAACAGTGAGTGATGAAGGAGAAAATTGGAGTGCCAGGCAGCAACAACTCTTAATATGAATTTGGTAGAGTCCTCATAAAAGGAATAAAATTCTAGTTCTTGATGAAGCTACTGCTTCCATTGATTCTGCAACAAATGCCATTCTACAAAGAATTATCAGGCAGGAATTCTCAGAATGCACGGTGATAACAGTAGCTCATAGAGTTCCTACTGTTATTGATAGTGATATGGTCATGGTCCTCTCTTATGGTATGTTTTTTTTACTTTCCAACTTTCTTTTTATACATACAGATGGAATCCAATTCAATTTTTTCCCCTTTCCTTTTTCTTTTAGCCATATAGATAAATATGTATATAAACAAGATTCTTGAGAAACAGTTAAAATGGTTAAATAAATGCAAGGGGAAGTATAATTTTATATTATGCTAAACATGATGGCAATTGTATCTGAGAACTATCTTATAAAATGCTAAAAGAATTGCTTAGCTTAACGGCTTCCTTGGCAATTTATGGGTTTGTGTGATTCAGTAACGGATCAAAGCTAATAATGTGCTTGGATGAGCATATTTTCAATGGTTTGTTTTACTTAAAGAATAAGATAGGTAAATTAAGTTGTATCTAGAAAGAGTGAGGTTTTAAGGAACTGTAGATAAGTCAATAAATTGAAAAATAAGCTCATCATAAGTGGAAATATCCTGAAGAAAAGAGAATTTACAGTAAGAACAATTGTAAAGTACCTAGGATATATGGAAGCTAGTTTTGTGTCCAAAAGGCCCCAAAGAGTCCCCATCCATACTATTTCACTAAATTGTAATGATGTTGAGGCAGCTTATGCTAATCTGAGTTGGTTTGGTCTTGCAGGGAAACTTATAGAATATGATAAGCCTTCGAAGCTTCTTGAGACTAACTCCTCCTTTGCTAAGCTTGTAGCTGAATACTGGTCCAGCTTCTGGAGGAACCCCTACCAGGATTTCAACAAATATCAATAATAATGTAGATAATGATAAATAAAGCACACATTTAGCATGAAAATGAGAGATTTTTATGTGACTTTATAACACACTAAGGTGATTACATGTAATACATGTTATCCTAAGGTGCCATCACAAAATAGGACTCTGTGAAAGTATTGGAATATTTGATTAGCATGTAGAATCCTGGGCTGTCTTGTATTTTCTAAGCGGATTTGCCTATGGGCTATGGGAAAAGATGCAATGCCATATTTTACCATTTGGGTACCATCATTATTGTTTACAGGTGTGCGAGTACTGAAGTGTGTTTCACCTTATTACCAACATACTCTTTTACATAAATATTTTTCTTCTTGTCCATTGAAGGTTCATTATGCCTATGAACTATACAAAGGAAGGTAAAATGATTTGACACTTCTGATCAACATTGAAAAACACATTTGAAGGGGAAAAAAAAAAAAAAAAAAAAGAGAGAGGAGGAAAAGCAGCTCCACTATTCTACACAATGGAAAGGGTATTACTCATATCAGAACTCGGGTATTGAACCCGCACTCTATCTGTATGGCTCGATGGTGGCTAATGGTCAATCAGTTAACACCTAAATATACATTAGCATCATGACACGTACAACACTAGCATGAAGTGGCTTGTTCTAGTGTAATAATGTCATCATGCTATAAGTTGTACATGCTCCTCCCATTCCCTAACACCAGTGAGCTTAATTCATGATTCAAGCAAGATGAGTTTAATCACATAATTAGTCAATTTTCTTCCAATATGCCAATTCCTAATTTGGTCCATTATATATATACACATACTTAGATCACAAACTATCCTTTAGAGTGCTAGAAGTTTTGTAAGTTGATAATTATTGTAATTGTTTCAGATTTAGTGGATTTTCTATGGGATTATCTGTGTCCCATTGTGGTTTTTTTCATCTGAGAATTTAAACACAGTTTTCCACTTTTTCACTTTCTGTCACTATCTTTAATGCTTTGATTGAGGAATTTTCAAATGCATAGATCTGAAAAGAGTAAGTCAATTAAGGAAGTAATAGAGTATGACCTGAAATAGAATAAAACAGCAGTGCTTGCCTTCCCTCTGCATTAGTCCATAACCTCTGCAATCTTTCAATAGTGATTTCCTTCTCGAATTCCTCCTAAAAAGCTAAACTATGGAATCTCATTGGAAAAATGCTATGTGGAGTACGATAATAAAGGGGCATTTTATCGAGCACTTAGCAATAGCATGGGATTTCTAATGATCTTGGCAATGACATGGGGGTACTAATGGCTCTATCATTCAATCTCAATCTGCTTGCCTAAAAATAATGGCTGAAATGCTTCTCACAAAGCCACACCTTGCTTCTCCGGTCCCCAAAAGAACTCAAGCTCAAAGCAATAAAACTCCTCTCTGATATTTTCTGTGGCTCTACAGCAATGAAGGCGCTCTACTGTAAGCTGCACTATTTCTCTAAACTTTTCCTTTCTAGCTGTGTTTTCTAGACACTCTTTCAGTTCAACGAATGATAAATCTGATGGGCTAGCGCAAGCTGGCACTCAAGCAAGATTAAAAAGAAAAAAAAAGGCGATTAAAAACACTACATACTAAATATGTCATTCTTGCTGCTCGAACCCAACCCTCCCCCCTATTGGGGAGGTACCAACTCACTACGGTGTTCAAACGATAGTGATAATGAGTATCCCACATTTATGGTTTTGAATCTTACCCCCTCCCCCCTCTCCCCATTATCCTAAAACAAACTTTAATCCCTAACTTTGTAAGCTTTAAAGTTTTGTAGTCGGTGTATTCAAAGGTGTGGTCTTATAATATAAGATTGGGATTTAGGAAGAAGCGTTCTCGTCGATTCTGCAATAAAAAATGTTATTTTTGACCTTGTAATCTATTTGTCATTTAAATGGCATCATTTCTATTATCACAATTTTATCGGATATTACATCTTATAATTTTATACGTTAAAATAATATTTCTTCTGCATTAAAATAATATATTAAAATAATCTGTGTAGACGAGACATCGCTGGAGGAGAGAAAAAATTAAATAAGCCAAGCAGTGTTTGGCATTTGCTTTATATATGAGGCGATGCGTAGGTATGCCGATTTTTGAATTTGGAAGAGCGCTGATGAGGGATGGTTTTTAGTGTTTGGTGTGCAAATGCCAATATTTGGCATTTGGCACACACCTGATGAATGCTCTAAGGGTTGGGGAAGCCACACATATAAAGGGATAGGATTAGTCAACAAAGAATCATTGCAATTACGCATGGAGTGAGGATTTTGATATGAGAAAGAGTGTAAGAAATTGAACAAGTGAGATTAATAGGAAAGAATCGTTGCAATTAGAAATGAGAGGGAGTTTTAACTTTTTGATCGCTTTTGAAAAATTAGATATTTCTTAGATAATTTAATAATATTCATATAGTGGTCTAGTTAGTAGGTAGGCATAAGTTACGCGTATTGTACATGTACATTTATCAAAATTCAATAAAATTCTTGTTCCACATTTCCTTTCCAATTATACGAAAATGGGCACGTTTGTCTCAAACCAAAAGTACATACGTGTTTTATTAGTAATGCGTATCATTTAGCTAGCAAAGGATAAATATTATAAGAGTCAAGCAAACACAAAGACTCAAAATTAATCTTCTGCCATCCTTTCCTACTCATTATTCTTTAAAAATTAAAATCAAATGATAGGTCACACTTTTTAAAGACACAAAACTCATTGTTTAATGTACATTCTTCTTATTTATTTATTATTGTAACTCTATTTTATATGAATGTTCCCATAGAACTGATTATTCAATTGAATATCTTTTGATATATAATATTTATGTTATAGTTTTTATACTTCCTCTGGTAAAAAATTTCATAAAAGAATTTTAAATATATTTTAATCTGTGAATATTCCATAATAAATACTCTAAATAGTTTTAGTAAATTATTCCTATTGAATATCTTTGTTGATATAATCATATGATTATTTAAAATTAAAATCTAAGAATATTTCCTATTGTACAAACATTACTGTATTTACTTTCAAATAGTGTATAATGTTACTGTATATTTGATTGCGAAGTTTTTAAAATCAAATGTCATATACCATTTTTCTTGTTTCTGTATTTTTGTGCCGAATTTTTAAACAAACTTTTCTTAAAAGATGCAGATATCATACTTTACATGTACCGTATTTCACTAATTATCTAGGTCATGGTTTTATTTTACTCTGTACAGACAATTGAATTTTTTTGATAGCATTAGTTGGATAGCCAAGATAACATAAAGATGTAATTTCCTCTTCATTATAGATGTCAATTAACTAACAATTTGATAAATTAAATAAAAAACATAATATAGTCTTGTTCATACTTTATTTATATATATATATATATATATAATTCAATAGTTGGGGAGGGAGAAAAATTTAAATGATTTCATTGAAAATACTAGAAAATATACAAGGTTATTGATGAATCTAGTTTATAATTTGGTCTTTAGATAAGGAAAGTTACCAATGCCTGCAATTTATCTTGTCATTGACCTCTAATGGACAACAACAAAATGAAAGAAAAGGTATGTTATGTTAAAAGCTATGTTTGATATTTGGGTGGAAAAGAATAAGGAATATAATACTTTTTATACAAATTTACTTTTATATTCTTACAGTTTTCAATTATAATCAAATATTTTTAATGCGATCTCTAAAGTTATTTTTGAAAATGAGGTTATTTGAAATTTTTATTTATAAAATGGGGATTTTATAAAAATGTATTTGAAAAATTAATTAATAAATGCATGTATTTGTATCTCGGAGATATCTGAGTTTAATTCTCCTTTCTCGAGCTATCAGTTATAAAAAGAAAAAATCTTTGGGGTCATTTTTGCGAGAGTTGCTCAGGCTTCAGAGCACTTAAGAAAATGTGGCTTTATAAATGAGAAATATATCTACAACATTTTCATAACAAATCATAAGTGGTAGATTGTATAGGTGGACAAAAGTCATTTAAGTTGCAAATTCAAATTTGAGCCCGGAGTATGTTTCTGCATGTGATTTGTTGTAAAAATGTTGTGGGCAGTAGAAGCGATGAGCAAAAAAAAAAAAAAAAACATAATGAAGTACAAGAAAAACAGAAAAAACAAATAAGTAGAAAAAAAAAAAGGAAAAAAAAATAAAGAAAGGAAATGCAACTAGGCAGAAAAAAAGAAAAAAAAAAGAAAAAAGAAGAAAGCGACCGAGACAGGAAACCCATGTGTAGGAAAAGCATTTTGGTGGGCAGGAGAAAACGGCCCTACCACATTTTTTCCTCCCCCCTTCCAACCAAACACCCACTAAAAAAGTTCTCTCCACTTTTCTCTCCTCAATTTTCTATCCTCCCTAAAATCTCTCCAAACGAACATACTGTTAGTGTTAATTTTTTTAGCTGGGCTTCAAAGAAAGATTTGGGCTAAATTGCATGTGAGCTTTAGTCTTGGGTGGTGTTTGTGGGTTTCTGAATGGACTAAGCTTTGGACTTGATGGTTGAGGTTCACTTGTTTGCTGACGTGTTGTTTTGTTTCTAAAATCTAAGGAGCAATTGGGTTGAACATTTAAAGAATTTCTAATGGAGACATTGTATTTACCGACATTATAATATTAATGACTCTTTAACTAATGGCACTTCACCTTGTAATTTAGATGATCCTAGATTCAAATGGTAAAAGGAATTAGTAATGCTTTGCTTGTTTGGAGGTTAAAGTTTTCTAGAAATGTGTAATTTTTTGAAGAGTATTTTTTAGAAAACTATTTCATTTTTCTATGTTTGATAGCGGACTTGAAAATAAATTGAAATTTTTTTTCTAGTGTTTGGTATGCACAAAAAAATTAGGCGAAAATGCACTTTTGGTCCCTACATTTTGGGCCAATTCTCATTTTGGTCCATAAATTGATTTTGCTCTTAGGTCAGTTCCTGAAATTAGAAAATTGATTTTATTTTGGTCCCTGCCGTCAACCCAATAATAGAAAATGCATACGTGGCAAACGGAGTGCATTGTTGGCATGTTATATGTTGACGTGACTAATAAAATAATAATAAAAAATTATATTTAGCATTTTTAAATGCCACGTCAGCATTTAAATTAATAAGAAAAAGCCAGCTCAGAAAATTTAAACTAAAAATAAAATAAATTAAAAAACAAACCTTAAATCTAATTTTATTTAAAAAAAAAATTTATGCGGAAAAAACAAAAAATTAAATTAAAATTTTAAAAAAACCTTAAATATTATGCAAATCTGCATAATCCAACAAAGCTCATCACTGATAAGTGACAAAGTCTTCATTACATTGTCTCTTAGTCTCAACCACGCTCAGGCTTCTCTCTATCTCCTCCAAATCCATATCCAATTCTCTCAGAAAATCCAGCTCTATATCACCCTATTCATTTACTCACTTAGAAACCCATCTCTGTAATCCCACAAGCTCTCCTATCTTTGCAAACCCATCTGGGTCTCCTCTAAACCAATTCAATTCTATAAATCCAGCAAAAACTCCAGATGGGTATTCGTTTTCTCACCATTTTGATCGAAATTTCAGTTCTTTTAGCTCCAAGATTGGTTTTTGTAAGGTTTCTTCATCTAGGTATTGGCTAAATTGTGCAAATTTAAGGACTTGTGAAAGAAATGGAAGTGGAGTTTTAAGGGGTCAAGGTTTTGTGAGTGGATTGAGGAGTTTCAATAGTGAATCGGGCAGGGATCCATGGAGTATGATGTTGTTATTGTTGGGGCAGGACCGACAGGGTTATCGGCGATGATAAGGTTGAAGCAAATGTGCATTGAAAGGGGGTTGATTTATTAGTGTGTGTTGTTAAGAAAGGTGCTGAAGTGGGCATGTTTCTCATATCATGGTTCCCACATCCAAAGATCCAAACGGTCTAACCGATCTTCGTTTTCTCGAATCAAGATCTCTCTCTTTCAGCTTTTTCTTTGGGATCTAGCTTTGATCTGGATTTAGAGAATGAGATGGTCTGATCGGTTGCAATGGTGGTAATTGGTGGTCTGATCATTTGCTCTTGTTCTGGGTTGATTTGGTTGGGTTTGACTTGCTCTTAATCGATGGTGGTGGTGGGTTTGATCGTGAGAACGTGAAGTATGCTTGGTTGCTCTTAATCAACTTGCTCTTATTCTAGGTTCAACCTGCACTGTTGGTTTATTTTATTTATTTCTTTGTTTTTTTGGATTTGATGGAGATTAGATTTGGTTGCTGGATTTGGATTTGGGGTTTGCCAGAGATTAGTTTGGTTGCTAGTTTATTTCTTAGATTTGGGAAGAACTTGAAGAACATGTTCTTGCGGAAATAATAATAATAATAATAATAATAAAATAGATTTAAGGTTTGTTTTAATTTATTTTATTTTTAGTTTAAATTTTCTAAGCTGGCTTTTTTTATTAATTTAAATGCTGACGTGGCATTTAAAAATGCTAAATATAATTTATTATTATTAATTTATTAGCCACGTCAGCATATAACATGCCAATAGTGCACTCTGTTTGCCACGTATGCATTTTCTGTTACTGGGTTGACGGCAGAGACCAAAATAAAATTAATTTTCTGATTTCAGGAACTGACCTAAGAGCAAAATCAATTTAGGGACCAAAATGAGAATTGACCCAATGTAGGGACTAAAAGTGTATTTTCGCCAAAAAATTATTAACATTTTTTGAATAATTCAAAATATGAATCCGTGGTTTACTCTTCGAGGGTAGGTACAAAGTGCCCTACCTCAGTAAGGTTACATGTCATTAAAAGAAATTGTATATTTTATAAATCAGCTAATATAATCAAAATAAATTTAAAAATCATATATAAATTTTGTTGGGATTAAAGATTAATTGTTGGGTTTGCTTAGATTTCTCTCATTAAGCATTTATTTGACATATCAAAACTTCTATTAGGATTTAAGCACCATAATTACGTTCATTTTTTTTTAAAAGACACTATAATTACGTTTTCCAAGGCTAAATCATATTAATTTTCTTTTGTTACTACAAATCTAATGTAAACTGCTGGCTTGAATATTTGGATCACACCTTCATACGTTTTTCTCAAAAAAAAAAAAAAA
>JARYZH020002781.1:0-13700 GCA_030021035.2 Notholithocarpus densiflorus
CCACTTAAGAATCTAATCAAAACCCATGAAAATACCAAAAAAACATCAAAATCCATGCCAAATCAACAAAACCCATACCAATATAAATAGATTGATATCCAAAAAATTATCCCAAACCCATCAAATCACAAAATCCAAAGTTTGGGGAAATAGCAAATCATAAAAGAACACACCTTAGGTCCGGTGCGGTGGCGCCAGCGGTGAGGCTCCGATGCTCAAAGGAGAGGAAGAAGTCATCTCTGGGTTTAGGCATTGGAGGAGTTGTTCTTCAGGTCTGAATCGTATGGAGAGGATTTTCACTTTAATTGAGATGGAATTGTGTGTGCGAGTGTGTATTACTCTTTCAATAAAGGACTGATGTGGCAGTGTTTAATTGGTGGCGTAAATTAGCCCATTTACGCCACATCCGGATTGAAGATTTACTCTTTTTTATAATAATTAACATAATCTTATTTTAATTGAAGTAAAATTACTTTTACTGGTGTGCATTATTAACAACATTTTTATTATGCATCAATCCAAATTAGCAATTGTGAAAAACTTATTGAATACTCATATAGATAGTCATCACCAACAGTTGGAAGAAGGTAGTTGCATGATAGTTGTATGATAGTTGTTGAACAGTAAGCCAATTAAGACCTCATTCTTATTTGTAAGATGTTATATGTGTCTTGGGAATAACTTATTTAAGTTTTTACTGAAATTTATTTTGCTTAAAGTATTGTAGATAATAAGTAAAAGATAAATAAAATAAGTAGGTGATTTATGTGAGACCTGTATATAGTAGGAAAAATAAGCAAAAATAAAATAAAATAAATAGGTGATTCACTTGAAACTAGCAAATAATAGGAAAAATAGGTTAACAAAATGGCTTATAAATGCATCCCAAAAATAGGACTTGACATTATTTATTTATTTATTTGTGGGTAATAAGGATTAGCATATGTCATGATAGGATTTGACATTAAATGCCTTGTTTGTTTCGACATTAATATTTTTTGGAAAATGAATCATTTTCCAAAAATATATTTCCTAGAAAATTAGCTCATTTTCCTATATTGGGTAGCTATCTGAAAATGTGTTGGAAAATTATCGCTTGACTTTCCTCATTTAACTTTGAGTAAGATATGATTGTTTTCTTTATTTAGCGGAAAACAATTCTATCTCGTGTCAAGTTAAATAAGGAAAGTTAAGAAATAGTTTTCCTATGACCATTTTTTTTTTTAAATTTTATTTTAATATTACCAAATATAGAAAAATACAAAAAATTATCTCACATAAGGTATTTTATTGAAACAAAGGGAGCGTATTTGTTGATTTTTTATTTGATGAAATATTTGTTGAATTTTTTGAACAATAGGATTTGTCTCAATTTTGTCCATGTCATTAGAGCATTACCATCAGATGTGCTAAATGTGCCAAATGTCAAATATTTGGCACATTTGGCACACCAAACACCAAAAACCCCTTTTATCTCCTCTCTCTTCACTTTATTCTTTTCTCTTCTCTCTCACCTCTATTCTCTCTCACCAGTTCCCTCTCACTGAATCCCTCTTTTCTGTTCACATTTGGTGAGATTTTTTTTCTTCTTTAATTTAAGATCAGTTTGACGGTGGCCATTATCACCGGAGGCGCAAGCGGCATGGGTGAGGCTCGTGAGTTCGCCGCTCACGGCACACAAGCCATCGTCATCGTCGACGTCCAAGATGAGAAGGGCCATCGTCATCGTCATCGCTCTCCAATTTCGCCGATCTCTCTCTCTCTCTCTTTTGGTGGTTGGTTGTTTTGATTGTTGTTGGTTGGCTGATTTTGGTTGATGGTGGTAGGTTGATCGGGTTGTGGATGTGAGATTTGGGATGGTCTCAGATTGGGTTGTGGGTTGTGGGAGTGAGATTGGGTTGTGGGTGTGAGATTTGTGGCTGTGTAGTGTTTGTTTGAGTTTTTTTTTTTGGTGGTAGTAGTGGCTGATATTGGTGGTCGGTTTTTGATCTGTGGGGGTGGCCGGTGGTTGTGGGCTGTGGCGGTTGATCTGCGGGTGTGGGTTGTTGTTGATGATGGTGATGATAGGGAAGAGATAATATATTATTTTAATGTGTAGTAAATATTATTTTAATGTATAGAATTGAATGATAAAACATCTGATAAATGGGATGTTGTAAAATGATGTGGTAAAATAATAAAGTAGGTCTTTGGTATGGCAAAATGGCATAAATTATGCCACAACTACTACGGATGCTCTTAGGATTTTCATTCGAGTTGCATTTGGGTTTTGATGATCAACTGGCTTTTTGTTTAAATTTTCTTTTGTTCGTAGGTCCACAACAAAGAAGCTTATTTGTAGCTTATTTCTTCATGCGTTAGGTATTGTTTTTGGTAAAAAAGCATTGTTTGTAGGCCCCACCTTTTGCTTTTTCATTATTAACTAAAAGGAAAATTACAACTTACCCACTTGTGATTTGACAAAAATTTAAAATGCCTACTTGTGGTTTGAAATTTGACACTTTACCCACTTAAGGTTTTACCCAAATTTAAGTTGCTTATTTGTGGTTTAAAATCTCATGATGCAAGCGTTCCGCTTGATTCGTTTTAGTCTTATTTGATCTTATATTTTTATATTTTTTGTGTTTTTAGAGGAAAGAAAAATAAAAGTTGAGCAAAATTACATAATTAGCCATACTTTTATCAGATGTGGGTTACAAAATTTTAACTGAGTTAATCTTAGGTGGGTAAAATGTTAAATTTCAAACCACATGTAAGTAACTTAAATTTGGGCCAAACCATAAGTTGGTAAGTTGTAATTTGCCCTTAAATAAACTAGATAAATGTACTAAAGTTTTCCTTCACTATTTACATGTATTGTTAAAGGATGATGTTAACGGGTGCCTTTAGAGAAATTGTTAATAAACTATATTAGGAAAATTTTTAACACTACTTTCATAGGAAATATAAAAAACTGTAAAAAAAATTAATTGTTTTATCATTTTTCTGTAAAATATTTCTAAAAAATACTTCTTAAACCAATACGTTTAGGACATTCGTTAACATTTCCCATTATTAAAATAAGTCATATAACTTATAATTAAATAGATCATAAAATAAAAAATATATGTTAATGGTTTTATTAATCATCAGTTAAAAAAAATTTCTTTCAAACCAATTTAAGCATACAATTTTCCATTGAGAGAAATTTTCTTTAGGATCCAGAAAATTCTATTCATTAAAAAAATATAAAAATAAAAGTCGATTGAGAACAAGGCACGAGTTGTTTATGCCATTAATACCTCCTAACCGTGACATGGAAAGACAAAAGAGTGAGTAAAAAGCTGTTACAGAAGCAGTGAAGCATTTCAGTGCAGTAGTACTTAGCTTAGCTGGGCTCCAAGAAAGGAGTAATCTTTGCACTCCTCCTAGGCAACAGTGAAGAGCAAGAGACATAAAGACAACATAGGCACTAGTACTGAAGTTTTAAACACAAACACCAACAAAGGCCAAGCGCAAACAAAAAAAAAAAACACCATGATCTTCTTCCACAACAACCCCATCACCATTTTTCTCTTTCTCACTTCTCTCATTCTCTCATCCCACCCCTACAACTTCTCTGCAGCTTCTGATTCTGAAGTGGGTATGTTTTCTCTTTCTCTATCATATAGCTATTTTTTTTTTTTTTAGTTATGACTTATAAGCAATGCAAACATATAATTGTCTCACTACATCTTCAAGGTCTCTTATAAGGATTTTTCTGGTTCTTATTAGTTTATGTTTTAGATTTGCAGAATGGTTTCTTTCAATCGTCTGCATAGACACATACAAAGACAAAAAAATCCAACTTTTTTTTTTGTTTTGGGTGGAAGTTCTTTCTTTGATCAAATCACATGTAGAAAAATACCATTATTTGATTAATGATGGCACTGTGATAAACACATATTGGCAATTGCATGTATGCCTGATTACATTATACTCTTCTCTTTTCTTTAATGTTGCCGCAAGTTAGTTTTTTTTTTTCTTCCTGAATTCTGATTCAAATGTCTTATTTGCTTAGATCACATTATCAAAAAGTACTATTTTAATTAACTCTCATGAAATCCGATTTTCCAGACAATGTAAAGTGTGCACTCAATTGTATTTCTTACCAAATAACAATTAATCTCACTATGACAAATCCTCCTTGTCTAGGATTTTCACTAAAACCGGTCAACCTTTTTAATTGTTGATTACCTAGGCTATCAATTAAGACAGTTGTCTCCTTGATTATTGCAATCTAAATATGAATGTGATTGAACTTTTTAAGCTACTCAGATCAGATGCAAATTATTTTAATAAAAATATGAATTTGTTTATACAGTAATTAGTACTATAGTGGCACCACTGTCACATACACAATTATTTAATTTAATTTTTTATTTTTTCGGTTTATGCTTGAGAATAAAGTAAGTATTAGCTTCTTTCCTTCTTGTTGCATCGGGTTGCAAGTGCTAAGAAAAAATCAAGGAAACAATGTTAGAATATTAGGTTTGTTTCAGCACTTTCTGAAAGAAAGTCAAACTTTTTATATTTCCAATGTTATTTTACTTGTCCTAGGATTACCTGCTCTTCTTTTCTTTATGTCTGAGAAAATAAGATTCTCTCTCTCTCTCTCTCTCTCTCTCCACATTTTTACTTCACTTTCTTTGTAAGATTTTATCTTTAAAGATACGGATGCATTTGGATGTGGTCATTTGCATGACAATGGAATATAACATTTTGCTTCACCTAGTAATGGAAGGACTATTGAATTCACTATATGTTAGCAAATGGGACTGTTATTAATACTTATCAACCATCCTATTTAGGATATGGGAGAATAACAATTGGTGAGTGCTACATTCAGAAAGGATGAATAATTTTCCTTCAAAATGATATGGAAGATAAAATGGGAAGTCTAAATACACTTGTAACCAGTTTGAGCCGGAGTGTAGTGATGTAAAATCATAATTTTCAGATCATGATTACTTCAATCACTGTATTTGAACAATCTTTTCATGCCTTACAGACAATGAAATCCCATTTACTTACACCGAAGGAACTGGTAAAGGGCCAAAGAAATGGGGCCAAATCGATCCACATTGGAAAGCTTGTGGTAATGGGAAAATGCAATCTCCTATTGATCTTCTGAACAGAAGGGTGCAGGTTTTTCCTAGCCTGGGGAAATTAAAAAGGGATTACCAACCAGCTCCGGCTGTTGTGAAGAACAGAGGACATGACATTACGGTAAGCTGCCAGCCTGCCACTGAAGCTATACTTTGTTATCCTTTTTTCATGGTTGTGACATTTATTATGTACCAATTCAATTGATGCTTCCAAGCTTAATCTAATGAATGCTTGAGTTGCATACCCCCCAACTTGGACCATTTGGAACCAGGACAGGTTAATCATTATGATTAACCTATTCTGTTTATAGAAACATGCATCACATGGACAAATTATATGATCCTTCTAAATCCTAAACTTTAACTCCTTAAAGATGTAATAAACACACTCATACTTGTATGTGTGTGCACATGTACACACATATATATATACTCTGACGACAGTTTTGTAGTAGTCATGATAAAACATTTCCACATAAATGGGTAATAGATGTACTAAATCAGATGAAAACTATTGATTAATTTATTATCTGAAACGGATGTTTCATCAGGTGATGTGGAAAGGGGATGCCGGAAAAATTAACATAAATGGGACTGACTACAAGCTGTTACAATTTCATTGGCATTCACCATCTGAGCACACATTCAATGGATCAAGGTTTTTGTTTGCCTTCATTTCACATTTAATACATCTATGGGCTAATTGATTTTTGAACAACCCAGTCCATACATTGCTTTTGTACCCATACAAAATTCTAATCTTCTATTTTCAGGTATGACTTGGAGCTCCACATAGTTCATCTAAGCTCTAGTGGAGAGATAGCTGTTGTTGGAATTGTTTACAAATATGGCCGCCCTGATCCCTTACTTTCAAAGGTATTTTAATGGTTTTCTATTCATTTGCTCTTTGAGATCCATTAAGGCATATGAATGTGTGCACTATTTACAGTAATGCATCACTTTTTTTTTATTAAATCCATAGTTAGGAGATGGATGTTATTGGAACTATTATAGATTTGGCCCCCTGGCCCCTTCCTTTCAATGGAATTTTTAGATGATTTTCTTTTTCTGACTCTCTCACACACACATGCATATAGACTTGTGTAATATTTTCGCACATAAGTATTATTCAGATAAATGCATACTTTTATATATTAAATGCACATAAAAAATTACATGCATGCATGATCTTTTTAAGCTGTCAATACAGTAATGAACGAGCTCAACACATAATTAAGGGACTTGACAAAAAATGCCAAGAATTTCAATTTTGAAAAATTCATTTGTGTATTGTAATAGCTGCTTGACATTTATTTCAATGACATTTTCACTACACTTGAATCATTAGAAGAGTAGTATTCTTCATGAATTTATCAAAATCTTAGTTTTAAGTGTGATTATTTCTTCCTACAAATTTTCTTGATTATTGATTTCTTTATGCCCTTCCCCCTTTTTCTGAAGCTGTTCCACCACATAAAGTCAGTTGGAAAAGAAGAGAGAGATTTGGGGATCTTTAACCCAGGAGCTATTAAGTTTGGGAGCAGAAAGTATTACAGATACATTGGTTCTCTTACAGTTCCTCCCTGCACTGAGGGTGTCATTTGGACAATAGTCAAGAAGGTCCTTCACTAAGCACACAATTTTCTTGACCAATAAATGCAATATAGGTTTTGTTTTCTTTTTCTTTACTCCACATATGCACTTTCCAACATACAACTTCACTTTTATAGGTAAGGACAGTTTCAAGAGAGCAAGTGAGAGCATTAAGGGAAGCTGTTCATGATGTAAGTGTTTCTGAACTGGGATAACATAATTTGATTAAATACTCCACAGAAATTAAGGATATGCAGGACTAACCTTAAGGAATAATGATATAATTATAAGCTTTTGTTATTAAAAAAACATCTGAATATGAGTTCCAAATCTTAGCTAAGCATTTCAGGCAATTTTTAACAAATAGTGTATTATAGCTAATTGGCAAGTTATTGCGCTAACCTTATCTATACCCCCCCGGAAAAAAAACTGTCAGATGCAAGATGATTTTCAATATAGAATATACTAGTTGATTTAATTAACATGTCTTTTTGGCATTGAAATCTCTGGAGTTGATGGTCCAATACAATTATACATCCAATATATTAAAGAAGTCTAAAGAAGGCATTTCAAAGTAGGAGTGGTTGCCACCACCTGCTTTTTAGAGGGAGTCATGCATAATGGCTGTTCTGAGATTTGAAAGATAATTCCAATGATGAAGCTTTATTCTTGACCAATATAGTAGTCTTTTACATGAAGCTAGGCTTTTGGCTTAATTTACTGAAACCCTTGCGGCTGATGTTTGGATAACTTTTTTTGCAAAGAAAAATTATAAACAATTAATAATTAAGTTGCTTTCAAACTAAAAACCAAAAAGAAAAGTGGTAAGCCAATCCATAACGTGCCTTCTGTTCACTTTAGTATGTATAGTATTTAAAAAAAAAAAAAAAAATTATTGGTATTACACATGCCCCCAATGGGTTTTGAACCCAATGAGAGAAAGAAGTATTAGTTGAGCTATAGCTCATAATATATACTTTTGAAGTGTACGGGAATACTTTAAGAGTACCATATATGTATACTCCCCCTCTCACATGAATTGTTGATCCTATCAGAAATTTAATTAGTGGGATCTACTATTATATGAGAGGTAGAAGTACAATTATGTTACTCTTAGAGAATTCTATAATATCTTGAAGGTATGTGGACTGGATCTTCTATCACATTTACTGCTGGTATATGGCAAAGCTACTTATGGCACTTCATTTGAGATATTTAATACAAGAACGAGTAAATACATTAGTCATAAAGCAAAGGAAACTGTACAAAAACTAGCGGGCGATGGAGACAATGTTACAGAATCAATTTTCCTCTAAGTGCTGGTTCACTTTAAGTTAATGTGTTTGTTTTGTTTTTACCAAGGAGAATTTGATTTTTGCTTTGTTCTTTTTCCAGGGATTTGAGGCAAATGCAAGGCCAACTCAGCGATCGAGTGAAATTGCAGTTGAGTTTTACACACCAAAAGAGAATGGAGGTTCTACTTAGGTTTCTATAATTTGAAAATAAAATTAATACTTGAAGAACCACATAACTGCATTATCTCCAAAATAAGAGATTTTTATACACACCAACTAGAACACCTTCCCTGTGTTAAGGGATTTTTATTCTCAATACAAAGAACTTGTTATGCACATGTTCAGCAGGTAAAAGAAATAAACATCCAAGAAGTGACATTTCTGGTTTGTTTTTAAGTTAATGCTACACCATTTGAAATATGACTTTAGGAGCAGTTTACCATGTGGTTCATACATACATCGTTACCATTCATCATTCCTCGAATGGATTTCTTCATGGTTGTTTGGTTGGAGGTGTGTCTTGTTAAAGAGTGACAAAACAAGCGCAGAACATCGACATGCAATATTGTGGCAATCCATGTAGTGCCAAGCATTGCCCTTTAAAATTTGGTTAATGTGTTTTCTTGTTTGTAATTGCTAATAACACAAAAACTGAGGCAATAATGTAAATTGCTTGTCAACAAAAGGGCATTCATATGGGATTAAGCACAGAGGAATGCTTTTTACTAATGTTTGGGTCAACTATCAATCTTCGATATTGTCTCATTAATATGACTTTAAGGGCTTTTATTAGGATAAAATTTAGCTACAAAATTGATTGTAGCCTAAGGCTACAACTTTGCTCAATAAAATAAACAATACTACATATTTTGAAAATTTAACCGTTGAATTGCATGTTCTTTATACTTTTAATACACATGTGAAATTTTATATCAATCGGACATTATATACTATAAGCTTATATTTTATGCATAATTTTAAAATACAAAAACTAGCAATTTAAACAATTTATTGATGGCATAGCTATTGATCTTTAATTTTCTAGAAATTTTGCAAGCATGGAGAATATAAGAAGAATATGTAATCCAATAGTGGAATTCTCAAAATTCACCACTAATAAAAAGATATTAAGTAAGGTTGTAGTTTTAGGATACAACCAATTTTGTAGCTAAATTTTGTCATTTTTATTTTCTTACATCTATTTTTTCATGTCCACTTCTATATTTTAAATGCGGGGATATTCTTTCCACTTTTTAAAATGTGTACATTTTTGTATCAATTGTAGACGTGTAAAATAATTAATGTTAAAGTGTGAGAGAATATTTTCTCATGACTATAATTAGTGGGTTCCGGCTGGTTTATACGATAAAGTCTTTTACCCCTGGTCCATGTTGAAACTAAGGAAGAAAAGACGTCTTAAACCTGTGACTAAAAACATTTCGTGATCCAAAGATTGATTCCATAGCTCATTGTTTAGTAGCTGAATAACTTGAATGGGAAAACATACAGATTGAGAAGCTTGTCAACAAAACATTTACACATGAACATCATTGTGATATGGGTAATACTTGTACACACAAATTGTTTTACACAATTTTATACACAATCCAAAAAACAACTAAAACGATGATTTAAAGTAAGAAGTTTTATATAAAGAATGCTTATAGAATCTAAACTCTATTAAAAATATATATTAAAATAATGTCTCGAAAAATGTGAGCAATAATTTTTTTCAAAAAAAGAGTCAAAAGTTTTAGTTTTATATATATTAATCGATGTCCCCGTGATAAGCGTGTACAATTCATTTTGAAAATTTTAACAAGAAATTATTTATATGGCTCATATATAATACTCAATATATGTTATAATAATTTGGGAATTAATATTTAGACACAAAATAAATTTTTTCAATGCATTTGAAATAAATCATTTATCTAAATGGAATTTATCGTTCTTTATATCCCAAAAATGATATTTGATTGATTATATACTAGATTTTACAATAATTATCATTTTAATCTGCAAATCAAACAATCCTTTAAGAAAATTATTTTCATTTTTTTTGGTTGCAAAATATAGTAGTTTTGATAATGATCATCACTACAAGAAAATCGAGCTATTGCGGTGGGTTTTTTGACCCGCCCCTGTAGATGATATATATTGCGGCGTTTCATTGGACCGACGCAGTATATCAAGCCTTTTGCGGCGTACTACAGTAGCGCTATATAAACCACCGCAATATACGTGTTTTAGCGGCGTTAGAATTAGCTATAGTGGCGCTCCATAAACTCACCGCAATAAACATACCCTTTTGCAGCATACTACAACGGTGGTATATAAAACCGCCGCAATATATATTTTTTGGCAGCGTTTGATTTAGTTATAGTGGCGGTATTATCAAACTGCCACAGTATGTCTTTTTGCGGCATTTTATTTAGTTATAGCGGCGGTTTAAGCTAGGGCTGTCCATCCAATCTGACAACCCGACCCACCTGAAGGTTCCGACTAGATCCGACCTGAAAACCGGCCAACCCGATCAAGTCATCGGTCGGTGGCGGGTCATTTGTTCCAAAAATCGAATCCGGCCGGTCGGTCTCGGTTTTCCTCCCCAAAACTCGAAAAAACCCGATCCGACCGATGTACTAAGAATTTTCGACAAAAAATTTCCAGATTCTGGCAGAAATTTCCAGAATCTGGCGAGATTTTCCAGATTTCGGCCTCAAATTTCCAGATTTCGGCTTTAAATTTCCAGATTCTGGCAACAAATTTTCATATTTCGGCGACTTATCAAGTAGATCTAGTGATATTTCGTCCAAATCTAGTGAAATCTCACCGGATCTAGCGAGATCTCACTAGATCCGGTTAGATCTCTGCCGGATTTGGCATTTTTCGCCTGAAATCAACTATTTTGGCTGGATTTTTCACCGTGGACGGTTCCGACCGAACCGACCGTGTTTCCGGCGCAAAACAGACTGCGCCGATCCGACTCCCTCACCGGTCGGCGGCGGGTTAGAATTTTCTCAACCCGATTCTATCGGGTCGGTCTCGGGTTGGGCACAAACCCGACCCGGACCGACCTGTGGACACCCCTAGTTTAAGCGACCGCTGCAATAAACCTGTTAATTGCCCAAAAGTCCAATTTTTTTCTCCATTTTTTTTGTTTTTGTTTTTGTTTTTGTTTTTCCTTTCTCGCACATAAGTCTATCAATTTACCCAGTACTTGATTTCTTGAAAGTAACGTATCATACAAAAAGAAAAAAGAAATAAAAATAAATCACTCCACAGTCCACACTCTAAATACTAATTACTATCTTAAATATTTATAATTCACTTAATAATATAAAATTTACAAAAGAAAAAAAAAGTGAAAAAAAAAATTACACAGTACTTAATTTCTTGAAAGTAAAGCACCATACAAAATGAAAAAAAAGAAGATAAATCACTCCACAGTCTACAATCTAAATACTAATTACTATCTTAAATATTTATAATCCACTTAATAATATAAAATTTACAAAAGAAAAAAAAAAGTGAAAAAAAAACTTTACTCAATACTTGATTTCTTGAAAGTAGAATACCATACAAAAACTAAAGAATTTAGAATTAATGAACATAAATTTTTTTTTTTTAATACGGACAATTTATATTTTCTACCTAATAATATTCTTACAAGACTTTTTAAAGAATTAAAAAAAAAAAGAATGACTGTCAATAATATTAAAATTATATAGATAAGAATTATATTATGCATTTTAATGTATATATTTTAAGTATATTCATACATATGTATGTGGTTACAAGCTAGTTAACATTAATAGACTCCAATTACTTCAATTTCAAACTTAATCAATTCCAAATTTATCTCAATAAAAAAGAATGTAACGTAAACTCATTTCTTGGGAATTGAGAAATTATCTTTGCATTAAGCTGTTCAACATTATCATTTATAGGTGTTAGCAAAGCCCTATCAACCATATATCTTGCATCATTGGCATGTTCTTACAAACTTAGAAAAACTTGATAAATCAAATTGTATATAGAATGCTAACCCTCCCATTGCATTGCCATTGAAGGGGGTAGTTTAATCAAATCATCCATTATAAATGGTTTATTGTGGGTTCGTTTGAATTGAACTTATTTTTGCTGAAATTGAAAACTGAAAACTGAAAACACTGTAGCATAATAATTTTTAAATGTGTGAATAGTGCCGTGGGACCCATTTTTAATATTTTTAAATGAGTGAACAGTGCTGCTACAGTGCGTGAATAGTGCATGAACAATACATGAATAGTGTTTTTTGTCCCCTGCACAGTAAATTCATGTGATTTTACAGTTTACGAGCAGGAAAAAAAAAAAAAAAAACTGAAAACGTAAACACCAAATTAAGTGCAAGCCAAACGGGTACTTAATATACTCAGCAAACTCTTCATTGTTGACAGATCTCATATTCTACTTCAAATTGATTGAAAGTGTAACTATATTGTATAAAAGTAAATTGATTAAAAGTATAACTATATATAGGAGTTTTTTTTTTGAGAGTGTAACTATATATAGGAGAATTAAAATTTTCATCTAAGATCTGTTGAAGTCACAGAAATAGGGCCGTGAGCCCAATATATAGAGAATTGGCCTAATCCCGTGTGTAAGGAGTTTGGGCAGAAACCTTGTGGGCTTTGTACAAACATAAAAATAGTCCATCAGCCATGTTAAAGACTTTTTTTTTTTCCTGGGGGGGGGGGGGGGGGAGAAAAGCCATTTTAAAGACCTAAACCATCAGTCATCAGTGTATGTTGTTTGTTTCTACCCAAGTGTGTGTATTGAATATTTTTCTACTTCAAAATTTCCAATCCAAAAAAAAAAAAAAAGGAAAAAAAAGAGAGAGAGAGCAGCTTGTGCCAAAGCAAGTTCCGAACAACGAATTGCTTTTAGACATTTGTCAATTTGTTCTTATTTTTTATTTTTAAATGATGATTTCATTATTCAAGGAAGAAAAAAAAAAAACATCTTTCCAAAGCATCCCAGGGAGAATTGAAAGGTTATTACGAACAAAAGAGCAACCAGAATTTAGAAAATAGTACTTAGCTAAAGCATGTGCTATATACTAGAATTGGGTCTGGATTAGGTCTAGTTCTTTCAGTGCACTGGACTCGGTCGGATGGTGACATGTGTCAAAAAATGGACACATGTCACAATCCCAACGGATCCAATACCACTGGACATTGGACTCAAACCTCCCCCACTAGAATTCCTCTCCCTCCGAATCCATTGGAAAATATATTTAGTGAAATGTTTAGCAGCAAATTGCAATATCTTGAATGAGAGAATCCAATTTCCCAATGAGTGTCATTTAGTGCATCAAAACAGTTCTTAGCATCACCCTTCACTAAGATCTGTTGAAAAATTCTCCTTTTTTGGCACAGCCTCTACCAAGACATGTTTAAATACTTGTCAATTGTCATATTCACTATGATACCTGATTTGATTTATGAGCTCTTAAAAAAAGATAAATTTAAATTTTTTGGAAAAATAATATCTTTTAAATCACCATCTTTCTCCATGAAGCAATGATTAAGCAAAATCAAATGCAAGATCCAACTGAAACAATAATCTAGTTATACTGTGCCACTACCAAGAAACGTGTATTTTCTCTCTATATGTGCAATTGATGTTTCTCTAAGGTTGCGTC
>JARYZH020002782.1:0-13693 GCA_030021035.2 Notholithocarpus densiflorus
AGTGTCACATATACACATCACATATTCTCACATACAATCCTGTGAGCGGATTTACACATATATTTGATCAATTCTAGAAACACTTATTTGAGTCACATATCACAAAACAAAATCTATACAAAATAGAATAATTTTCTTAATATTAGCAACTATTCCAACAATAAAGGCATATTGAATATCTCAATATTAAATTGAAACATAAATCAAAGGATGCTTGACTCTCTTAGGGAATGGATAAGAACTGAAGAGTTTATATAAATATTTTTACAATTCTTGAGTAAGTCTGAAAACCCAATTTGCTAAAAGAAACGTCTTAAATACCATTTGGAAAAGAAGAATATGTCTTTGTAATCACTTGGTTTTAACAAATTTAAAGAACAAGAACATTTTTAGAAAACTTACATTGAAACTCAATTCTTTTCTGAAAATAGTTTAGTTTAGAAATCATCTTTTAAATGAAATTCAAATGTTCAAAACTTTATTTAAAATTCAAAGTTTCTCTTTAAAACATCATTTAAAAGTCAAAATTTTTCTTTCAATGGTGTAAAAATGCTTTTTGATAAACTTTTGAAAAAGTAAGCTTAAAAACATAACTTTTGAAAACTTTTGACTTCTAAGAACCTAAATAACAAAACTTGTGCATATTATGCATAATTACTTGCTTCTCTTGCTAATACTTTTGAACGCAGCTGAATACTTTATGGCCTGTTTGGAAGTTTAGAGAGGGAGGAGAGTAGAGGAGAGTAGAGGGGAGGAGAGTAGTGGGGAGGAGAGTAGAGGGGAATGGTTCCCCTCCACCTTATTTGGATGTTTTTAAAATTAGTAAGGGGGAAAGGAGTAATTAGCCCTTCCCCTTGTTTGGATGTTTTAAAAATTAGGATGGAGAGGAGATGAAATAATTAAAATAGACAAATTTACCCCTATTTGAAAATGGATTTGCAACATTGGTCTATTATTAATTTAGAAAGGGTAAATTGAGAAATTTATCTAGTCAATAATTTATCTACTCTACTCTCTCTCCAAATCTCTCCAATTTGGGGGAATTAAAAATGAAGGGTTAGAGGTGGTTGAAACCCCTCCAAACTCCTCCCCCTCTTTCCTTAAAAAACTTCCAAATAAGGTAATTGAATTACTCTCCCTCCCTCTACTCTACTCCCCCTCCTTTTTTAAACTTCCAAACAGGCCATTAATCTTCCGTAAGCTCTAAACAAAAGAATGCTTTAATCAGTAAGCATGAAATCTAATCCTTACAACCCTTTTCTTTCCTACTGTCCTACAAAAAATCAAGTATGAAAACTACTTTCGTATATACCATTGAATTAAGCAATTTAATATTCCTTATCAAAGTCTCACCGCAACAATATTTTCCCAAAACTAATCTGTACTCCTAAAGTTCAAACAAATTTCTATAACCACAACTAATATTCTAGGCCGCCCTAAAATACTCTATAAGATCCATATATATATATATGGTATCCATAGAAAATCTCTACCCGTAGGACTTAGCAACCTATAGCATGTATTGACTAAAATTTTTGAAACTCGAAACAATATTATAGATTACAATAAGAGTCAAGAATTCAGCACTACTCCAAGGTTGTGTTAACTCCAAGAACTTTTGAGACTGAATCCTTTTATATATTTCTATATAAAAATATCTATTCACTGCACTGTCATGAGCGTTCAGGGATTTCGTGAAAAAAAATCACTTAATAACATAAAAACAAGAATTTTTGAATCTATATATTGGCCATATCCAAACGACATTACTAAAATTGTAAGACACAAAATTTCTAAGGGCTTATCACCTATTCATGCGTTCATATGGAATAATCATGCAAACCTTTTTAATTTTTGTCTCTATAACAGAGAAATCATACCTTGAACAAATTGTTTCTCTTCAATTGTATATGTTTTAAACTCCAAGGGAACAACACACTTCCTAGCCTCCTTAGTGATAAAACACTTCTTATGAAAAACCCTAATTTATCTATTCATCTACCTTATATTTGACGCATCAAAGACGTGGGCTTAGTGGGGTAGTGGGCTGTAGTTTAAAACTCACTTAAACTTATCTCTTTAGTTTTCAAGAGACCCATAAAACATCTTCCTCTTTTATTTATTTATTTAACTACCACACTAAATTGTATGCACTATAACTTTAATCTTTTCACCTATTTTGTAATACCACAAAATTGTCTACTCTCATCTTACTATGCACACACACATATTACCTCAACTCTATATTAATAATGACGATGATGGTGATGATCATAAAATCAAATCGGGGTATTACAAAACTGAGAGGGGGAAACTCATGAAATGAGATCCAAAAATACTCCTCACGTTGGACTTCACCTCCAACGTGTTGACTTTTTCTTTTTATGATTTTTTCTTTCTCTATGAATGTGTTGCCTTCTTTTTTTTCTTTTTCTTTTTTTCTTTGATTTTTTCTTTCTCTGATAACGTGTTGCCTTCTTCTTTTTTTCTTTGATTTTTTCTTTCTCTGTTAATGTGTTGGCTTTTTTTTTTTCTTTGATTTTGTCTGGGCGTGTTGGCTTTTTTATTTTATTTAGAAAACAGTTTTGAGTTAATTTTTTATGCTATTTTTTAAAAAACTTTAATGAAGTGTCTATCTATACACAATTTTTTTAAAGTATAATGTGTTACTTTTTGTTTTATTTAATAGGGACATGATGATAAATTTATACAAATTTTATTTTTAATCAAACAAAAAAGTTTTCCATTCTTCCACTTTTCCACCCTCTCAACTAAATACAAATGAGGGAAACTAAAATTTTTCTATCCTCTCACTTTTTCATCCTCTCTTTATTTTCTATCCTCCCACTTTTCTATTTTTCCAACCAAACGGACCGTAATGGACCATAATTTCAAATATATTTATGTATCAGTTTTGCAGTCCATTAAAAAAAGGCCGAACTTGTTCTGAATCTATTAACGAGGCCCAATTAGTTTTTAGTACTCTTTTAAAAATTCAATAATAGCTTACGATCAAATCCCACGAAGACAGTTTCTCAAAAAAAAAAAAAAAAAAAAAAATCCCACGAAGACATGTCAACGTGGCCCTCTTCTTTTTAGGCCCATATTAGCCCAATCCTATTTTTCAGAAAACACTTTTAAACCCAACCCCATATTATTTAGATCATTTATACCAATTTGTGCAAAATTTTAAGTTTATTTTAACATAATAATTTACTTTTTCTATTTTATCCAATCACTTTTCACATTCCATAACTATTATCCATTATGTTCCTTCGTTCTCGAGAAACACAAATAAAGAATAGAAAAAAAAAAAAATGAAATTCACAACAACAGTACTTGTGTATATTTGCATAAGTGTTGTATCAAAAATGCATTTTATACAATAAATGCATAAATGAAATTCATTTTAAGTCAAAATGAAATTCATTTCTACCTTTTTCAGTCAAAAAAAAAATCACAACACTGTTTCCTCATAATTCTTTAAAGTCAAACGGTGCGTTTTGTATCTCTGGTTTACAACGAATCGTACAAAGTCTTAATACTATACGACGTGTCGTTTTACTACGGCCGTTCTGTTATAGGAAGAGGTTCAGAGAATATCTCGCCAAAACCAACTACAATCCACTAGAGGGTTCCCAAATCTCCATCAAAGCCCTAATCGAACCTTTTCTCCCACACAAAACCTCACCGCCAAACCCTAACGTCCACGCTTCCATTAAAGATTTTGCCCTAGCTTGCGCGTTGCTATCTTCCTCTCACTCCTCGACTCACGACCTTCTCTCATGGATCCTCGAAAACCTCTCTATATCAGCGAACTCGGCCTTTCGCGAGCTTTCCAAAGCTTACTGCGTCGCCTTCGGAGAGCGAAACGTGCAGAGGATTGGTGAGTTGGGATTGGATTGTGGTTCGGTGCCCGAAGAGAAGAGGTTGGTGGTGGGGTTAATGCCTGAGGTGATGCCATTGTTGAAGGAGAGGATTAAGGAGAGCTCGATCGATAAGTCCGACGAAGGTGGCGACGAGGTCTCGGCTGCTTTGGCTAGAGTTCCGGTTGGGATTGCTGTTGTGGCTGCTTATCAGTTTAGGTGGTTTGTCACTCAGGTCTGTGCTTTGTGAATTTTTTGAACTTCAAAGGTTTTGGTTTTTTTCATAGCTTAGGTTCCCAATTAAACTAAACAACGTGATTGTAGTGATCAATGAATTGCATTGTTGAATTTAATTATGCTCGTAAAAAATAACACCATTTTTACTATATTGGTCAATACAACTATGTGGTTGCATTCAATTGGGAACTACAGTACGTAAGGAACTTTATCTAAGTTTTTTCTTATGCTTTTGTAGCCATGTGAGCTTGTTTAAAATCATTTGGGAAAATTGCGCGCTTTGGTGATTCCTTGTGCGTTGATTGCTATAAGATTGAATTTGGGTTTGGTCCCCCTTTTATATTAATTTAATTGTAAATTGCTGGTTACAAACTTTCATCATGCTTGAATTGCCATAAAAGCTTGAGCTCTGTTCATTATAAAGTACAAGTTTTTGATTTTGTTTTTGGATTATAGAATTTACAATTACAATCTTCAAGCGTGTCTCAATCCTGTGTTTTAAAAGTTGATTTTCTCTTCTCATCTTTCAGGGGCAGGGCATGATTAGCTTTATACATCTTGCAAAAAATGTCAATGCTGCTGCTATGACGCACGGACGTGGCTGGGAGGGTGCCGCACCGGAGTCCGACACGGCTTGACGCGGGGTGCGGTGTCTGACGCAGCTACCCGTGCGTCGGTGCCGCGTCTGAGCTTTTTTTTTTTTAACGGATTCGCACCGACTCAGCTAGATTCGCACCGACTCGGCTTTGATTTGCGCCGATTAGGCCAGAATTGAGCTGTATCGGCCGAATCGAGTCGTATTGGCCAGCGACCGAATCGAGTCGTATCGGCCGGCGACCGAAACGGCTGAAATCGGCTTTGAATGAGGCCCAAACATCCTAAATTTGTCCTTCCTCAATTTTATTCTGAATATTTGTTGCTTCTTTTGTGTTTTGTGTTTTGTTTTGTGTTTCTTGCCTTCTTTCTTTGTTTTGTGAATCAAGGCATAGTAATGTGTTTTTTAAGAATATTTTAATAGTAAAAATATATAGAAAATATAAATAAAAATATTTTTAATAATTTTTTAATCGCCGCACCCGCATCCTACTTTTTCAAAAATTGCCAAGTCCTGCACCTACACCCGGAAACGCACCCGTGCTTCATAGTGCTGCTGAGCTTGGTTCGTATGGATATGTGATTCTTCATGCGTGCTGCCAGAATATTATCCCGACTATTTTAAAGTTAACGTGGATAAATTACTAGGTAATTATGCTTTATCATCTGATAGTTTTTACACAGTAAGGTAGAGTTTTGAAGTGCCCTGGAACATCATTCCTTCTGTTATATTGCATGCATTTGAGTGTACAAAACACTATAATAGCAAATAGAATGAGCTGATGAATTTGAGGTCTTTGCTTGATTTAATTTAACTAGTGTTTGGAATAAGAATGAAACTTGCCTTATGGAAGGAACTTAGTTCATTTCAAACAATCCAGCAAAAGAAGAAGAAAAAAGAAGAGGAAAAAAAGACATTTCAAATGCCATAAACACGATTGTTAATTGCACTTCTGTGGGATGCTCACTGCTGCTTTGTTGTTTTCATAACTTAATAAGTGATTATTTCTTTAATCTCACGTCATTGTACTGGTCCTTCAAACTTCCAAAGTTGGTGTTTTCACTTTCTTTCAACCGGTTATTTGTACAAGGAAAGAATGTAGTGTTTAATGACTGATTCCCCCCCCCCCCCCCCCCTTCTTAAGGATGTTTGGGAAGGTACTACAGTCAACAATCATTTCTAGATGGCAGTTGGTGGTCATGTAAATGACCATTAGAAGTTAGTCCTTAGTGAATCTCCTTCCAAATGTGGCTTGAGTTGCTTTGACCTTGAATAGGAAGTATATTTTTAAGTCCCATACTTGCATCCTGCTTGAAAACTTTCCTGGCATTCAACAGATGTGGAAACCAGCCAATGCTTGCTTATGTAGTGCATTTTGGTGTCTGAAAAATTGTGGTTTAAAGGCTTGGGATTATAGAAGTGTTTAAGGATATGTAGGTGGGTTTTAGTTTGATATTTTTTTTCCCCAAATAAGTATAGATTATGGTGTAATTAGGGTTTATTGGCAAAGGGAATTGAATCTTGAGAGAGATTGGTTTCTGGATTTTATGATGTGTTCACAATTCTGCAAATTTGGTGTCAGGTTGGTTGATGAACTCACGATTTTGTATAAAGAGGCTGCGATGAAAAGGGCTCGCGAAGAAGTTAGAACACATATTCTAACTTTATACTTTTCAATCCAAAAATTAAGGACAAAAAATAACTTTTGAGCCCAAGACTAAAAAGGCTACCTGCAAAGAGAATGAAATTGAGGGTCAATTAGTTCAAAATGTACCGAATATGAACCTAATTGGATTGAAATAGACCAAATGGATTATCTGCCAAAGTGTTTGGAAAGCTTACAGTTTTGACACTTTTCTTATAAACGGGTACACAAAAAAATAGTGAAAAAAAAAGGTGCTAGAACAGCTTCTACAGCTAGAACATTTTGACATGTTTCTTATAAATTAATACACAAAAAATTGTGAACAAATATTAACAAAATTTTGACAATAATTTTTTTTTTTTTTTACAGTCACAATAATTAAGTCAAGGTCAAGAGTTTTGTAGTTCAATGGCATAACTTGCTCTTCTTGAGGAGATCATAAGGGTTCAAATCTCCCTTCTCTCATTATTGTAATTATCAAAATAAATAATCAAGCCTAACCAAGACCTTTGATATGATGAATTGAGTTTAAACTTGAAGGCTCTCAAAGAATCGATACAAGAACAAACTAATGGTTCCACCTTTAAACATGACCTACTTTGGTCTATATGTGCTCTCAATTTGATGCTCAAAGTTGTAATATATAGCATTTGGAAGCTTAAAAACATGCTTTCCTAAATATGGGCCTGTTAAAGCATCGAAATGGCTGCTTATAACGCCTGTTATACGGAAGCCATCCTTTTGCATTACTGCCCTTCGTCTTGAAAAGTAATCACAGTTATCCATGCACTTCATCGTCTGACCTGCACAACTGCCGACCATTTAAACTCCCAGCATAGGTGGCATCATATGTGAAATACAATTTCAAGCTACTGTACACTCAACTAAGCAGAAAGATAGATGGTTATCAAAGCAGACTGAAGATCTTTTATAGGCATAATCCATTGGAGATACATCTGGAGCTACTACTAAATTATGGGTTCAAATCTTCTCGTGTCATAAATATCACATAGCATATGAGAGACTCCAAGGTCTTTCAAATTTTTATGATCATATCATATACTCAAGTAACTCAACAATTAAATAAATCAAACCTATGAATATCCTCTGAAAACACATTGGAATAAGACTATAAGAGTGTTGCAAGCACCAAATCCATTTGAATGGTCCAAAGATGTCTATCGGGAACAAGGCTTCCAAAAGAAACCAAAAGGGTGCAGCTCTAACGCTTAGATCTTGCTCAAAACAGCCAGTTTACTTTAAAATTAAGTATTGACTCTTCAAAACTACACATAATGCAGCACAGCATCACGTGGAAATTCATAGCATTGTAGAAAGAAGACTATATGACAACAATCACCAGATGACAATAAAAAAATTCTAATAACATTAGATCCCACAAATTCTAAACCCACAATATTCCTTCAGTTTCTTCTTCATTATTTCATCTTATTTCCAATCAACATTATCTTTTTCCGCACTCACTTTTTTATATACTAAATTTTTCTTAATGGTAAGACATTAACAAAATTTATATACAATTTTCTCAATTGAATTATATTGTGTATCGTACTTTCTCAACTATATATATATATTTATTTATTTATATTGCGAATTGATAACTCTATGACATTTTGTGATGCGTGAATTATATGAAATGTGTCATAGAAAATTTGGTTATAAATATATAAAAGGGATAATTATACTTTACCCACCTGTGGTTTGCCTTTAATTTGACTTGCCTACTCGTGGTTTCAATTTTGACACTTTACCCACCTGTGATTCCCTCTGTTACTAATCTGTAACCTACCTCTCCTTCAGCCGTTACTGTAACACATAATATGTCAAAAACAAAAGCCCAAACAGATCAAAACACTTCTCACTCCCAAAACTCACTCCCATCCAACTTGCTCAAACTAAGATCCTGGATGCTACAAAAAAATATATATATAAGAGCATCCACAGCAGATGTGGTAAAATTATGCCATTTTAACACATCAAAACACTTACTTTATTATTTTACCACATCATTTTACAATACGCCATTTATCACATATTCTATTCTTCAATTCTATATATTAAAATAATATATACAACATATTAAAATAATATTTACAACTCATCAAACACAATCAACAGCCACCACACTGCTGCCAACAACTAACAGCCACCACCACACAACCACCACATCCTCCACAACCCAAAACACAACTCAAAACAAACCCATAGCCCAACAACACCAAATCGGAAGCCCCACCACCACCACCTCAACCATAAACCCCGACAAACCCACCGCTTCCACACCCTCACCCACACCCACACCCACTTCCAAACCTAAAACCTTCATAATCCAAGTCAACCCAGACTCCAAACCCACTATCTTCCCCCCACACTTTCCTCTACCTCCACGCCACTCGCTCCCCTCAATTCCTCGGCCTTAAAACCACCGGCAACTCCGGCCTCCTCAAAGAGTTCGACTTTAGCTCCAACCTCGTCATCGCCATCATCGACACCGACATTACTCCCAACCACAAAAGCTTCAACGACCAAGACCTCGAACCCATACCCACCCACCGCCGACCCATCCATCGGAACCCATAGCCTAGCCCATCCGAACCCACCCACTTCCGTCGGAACCGAACCCAGCCAACACAATCTGAACCCACACATCACCGTCTAAACCCACCCACTGCCCAACCCACAAATCAAACCACAGCCAAAAAAAAAAAAAAAAAAAAAATAGAAAACCATTGCTAAAGGGAGATTGGCGTGGAAGTGATCGTTGACGTCGGCGTGGAAGAGCAGTGAGGGTGAGAGAACAAAAGATGAGAGGTTGAGAGAGAGGAGACGATTGGGGTTTGAGAAAAAAAGAGAGGAAGAGACTGATGGAGAGATGAGAGAGAAAGATGAATAAAAAAATAATAAACCTGTGTGCTATATTGCTCCGTATCGTGCCAAAGTTATCACGGTACTGTAGCATGTTGCAAAAATTTGACACATTTAACACATCTGATAAAGCTCCGTTTTTGGTGTTTGGTGTGCCAAATGCCAAATATTATAGCATTTAGCACAAATACCACATCTGCTGTGGATGCTCTAAGAATTAAAACAATACTAAATAGATCAAAACACACAGAATTGAAAACCCACAAAATCTTGATACAGATCTAAAACAATTATAAATCCACACAACTTCAAAACACATCTAAAAAAATCTATCTCATTCCCTCACTCTCACTCTAAGACTCTACTTCTTTCACCCCTTTTGACCCTTGCCAAAATCAGCTTAAACCAGATTATGAGGAAAGCAACTTTGACCTTCAAGTCTTTGATTCCTCTCTTGAGCTCATCCTTTGTCTCGTTGGCCGCTTCGTAGCACTTCATTGTCTCGTCTTGCTTTCGCTTGTGATATTAGATTCTGATTCAAGTCAAACTGATATTGGTGCTGCTGAGGCTGGAGATCGGTTTGTGTGCTTGGATTGTTGTTTTTTATTTGCTGACCTATCATGGTTCAATTTGGGTTTAAAGGGTTGGTTAGGTCTTCGTTTTCATAGCTAGGTTTTTCATGGTGTTTCATGGCTGGATTTTTCATGGTGCTTTCTTGGCTGGGTTTTCATAAATGGGCTTGATTTTCATGGTTGGAAAACTGGGGGATTTTTGTTTGGATACTGAGAAAAAAATGGTGGAAAGAAATTTCTATCTGAGTTCTTTTCTTTATTTCTGTGCTTGTTTCCATGTGCTTGGCTTCATTTGGATTTTTGTTTTGATTTTTGATTTTTTAGTCTTTATTTGGAAAGAAAATCTTGATTTTCTTGGGAAAACTTTGAATACCCAAAAAATAGATCAAAACAAAAATCTTAGATGCTACAATGCAGTTTGAGGTGTTGCAGTCTGCTTTGTTTTTGTAAATTTACTGCCTTGGATCTAGGATCTTAGTTTGGTGAGCATGTTGGATGAGAGTGAGTTTTGGGAGTGAGAAGTGTTTTGATCTGTTTGGGCTTTTATCTTTGACATATTATGTGTTAGAGTAACGGCTGAAGGAAAAGTGGGTTACAGATTAATAACGGAGAGAATCATAAGTGGGTAAAGTGTCAAAATTGAAACCACGGGTAGGCAAGTCAAATTAGAGGTAAACCATAAGTGAGTAAAGTGTAATTATCCATGTATAAAAATATGACATAAACTCAAAAAGAAAAAAGTTTCATTACACACACGAAATGCATGTAACGAGGCCAGTTATTAACTTATTATTTTTCCTAAAAAAATTTTATTATTATAATCATTATTTATTCTTCCCGTATGACGATTCTTTTAAAATGACCCAAATGTACCTTGAGTTAGGACTTTCTAATTTCTTCTTCTTCTTTTTTTGTGTGAAAGACTTTCTAATTGTTGGAAATGTACAAAATGTGGATGGTTTTGTTTTTACCCATCAAACTGTGTCAAACTGTTAATTTATTGAGAGCTCTTTTTGGTGACTTCTCGTGAATATGATAACGTATCTGGTTATTTAAACGTGAGGGGTCTGTTGAAATAAAAAGCCAAAGAAACCGCTTCCAAACCCCACTCCAAGACTCCAAGTTTTTAAACAATTGAAAATTCAAAAGTAGTAGATCTTTTTGAGGGTCTCTCTCACCAAAAAAAAAAAAAAAAAAAAAAAAAAAACCTTTTGAGTACAGGTACGACAAATTTACCCTTGAGTTGAGCATCAATTTGTGCAATGGACGCATGCTAGGCCCATACAATGAGTTGGACTTAAAGGTTTTAAGCCCATTTAATTTTTAAGAAAAGCCTTGTAAATTAATGGTCCATTTGTTCAGACCCAATACTGCGCCCATAGTCCACTTAATTTCAATTATAGAAGAACAACAGTCAGTTTAGTTTGAAATGGCAAGTCAGATGGCCCAAAAAGAGTATCCACGAAGTCATAAATTTAGCATATGTCTATTTTATCTTTTTACTTTACAAAATATCCAACATCAGTAATTTTATTTTACATTTCAACACAATAAAATAATATAAACAATACAATAAAATAATATATCTACTACAATAAATAATTTATTTATTTATTATTTTTTTTCCATTCTTAACTATCTTCAAGCACTCACGGCACCACCACCACCACCACCACCACCACCACCACCACCACCACCAATGTGAAACTCTTATGGGAAGAAGAACCAAAATTAGCCCCAACACAATTTGTTAACCTTATTAAAATAACATGTTATAATTGGAATAACGTCACTTTCATGAGAATTCATCATTAATACGATTTTTATCATGTTTAAATCACAACAAACCATATAAGCAATTATAAGGGCATGTTTGGTAGACTGTAATAGACGCTGTAATGTAATAGTTATTCCTAGGGTTTAGTTATTCTTTAATTTGGTTATGTTTTTATTACAATGAATAGTCATTTCTTATGAATAACTATTCTTCAAAATGAGGAATAATTATTCATCTTTAAAAGGTTGTATTAACTATTCCTTAGTAAGTGCAATAATTTCAAATTTAATATATTTCCAAATAAACAAACTTTCCATATACATCTAACAATTATAAAAATAAAAAATCATAAAAAGTAACACATATCTCTCTTAAATTTAAAAATAACAATTTTTAAGGAAATATAATTGTATGAGTAAGATATTTCCTAAAATAAATGTTAATTTTCATTCTAATGTTATAACTCACAACCAAACTAATGAATAGGTTTAGTTATTACATTACAACACATTTTATTACTAGTAATAAAGATTACAATTCCTGTCGTAATTCACATTCAGTGTACCAAACGTATCCTAAATAAAACTTGTGAAAGTATTCCTAAACATAGACACATGGTTGATGTGGTAAAATTAATAAGATTTAAAAATTTACAAAAACTGTAAGGATAGAGTTATTTGCTCATTCTCATCTGAATAAATTTGAAAATTTTAGTTTAAACTTAACTTTACCGATAATAGTTGTTATGCATAAGAGATGTATGCAAAATGAAGAATAAATATAAGAACAAAACAAAGTTTTCCTAGAGAGTAAGCGACATAGTGATATACTGATATATGATGATTGTGGTAAATAACATACCGTTGATGGTGGTGGAAAAATGGATCCAAATATTCTGGTCGAAGAAGCTGAAGAAGGGTCCTTGGGACCAAAAAGGTGATCCAAAGACCTGGATGAATATGAGCCACCAACTTTTTTTGATGCATCACCAACTTGCTTCTTGTTCTCCATAATAGTTACTACTTTCACTTCACTTGCAAGCTTTCTATGTCAACCAACGAACAAAACTACTCTTATGATAGTTATATCTAGGGGTGGCAATTTTTATACATATCCATGAATCCACCCATTACCCACTTTATTTGGATAAGTCTTAACCCAACCCATTTGAATATTTGGGTTAAATGGGTAAAAACTTATTAGGTTATTTAATTATATAGGTCTTAATTGATAAAACCACTAATGCCCACTAAAACCCATCTAAAATTTAAATAAACAACATAAATTCTAAATTTCTAAAAAATGACCGAAATGCTCCTAAAACATTAAAATTACCAAAATACTCCTGAAACTTAAAAAATGACCAAAATACCTTTGAAACCTAAAAAATGACCAAAATACCACCGAAACCTAAAAATTACCAAAATATCCCCAAAACCTAAAAAATGATCAAAAAAACCTCAAAACCTAAAAATTACCAAAATACCCCCTAAACCTATAAAATGACCGAAACACCTCTGAAACCTATAAAATGATGAAAATACCCTTGAAATCTAAAAATTACCAAAATACCCCATAAACCTAAAAAAAATTATCGAAATACCTCCGCAACCAAAAAATTACCAAAATACCCCCAAAACCTAAAATTTACCGAAATACCCCCAAAACTTAAAAATTACCAAAATACCTCTGAAACTTAGAAATTTACCAAAATAGCCCAAAAATTAAAAATGACCAAAATACCCTTTGAATCTAAAAAATGACCAAAATAACCCTGAAACATAAAAAATTACTGAAATTCCCTCAAAACCTATAAAATGATAGAATTACTCTTAGAACCTTTAAATCTATCCTCGAAACATCCAAAATACCCCAAACCTCTATTTTAGTAATTTTAGATGTTTTAGGTGTATTTTGGTCATAATACATGTTTAGGGGTATTTCGATCATTTTTTAGGTTACATAGGTATTTTGGTTATTTTTTAGGTTTCAGGGTATTTGGATCATTTTTTAGGTTTCGGGGGTATTTCAGTCATTTTTTAGGTTTCAAAGGTATTTGGTTATTTTTTAGGTTTAGGGGGTATTTGGGACATTTTTAGGTTTCGGGAGTATTTC
>JARYZH020002783.1:0-13692 GCA_030021035.2 Notholithocarpus densiflorus
ATTTAAAAGACTAAATTGAATTATAACCCAAAAATAAAAATGGCATACCCACGAAGCAGTATTGCTGTTTTGAGACCTTGTGGGCAGCCTCTTGGTGTCAATATGCTAGTCAAATATTTATTTTAAATCCAATTGATCATAAATATACTAACAGCACTACACATTTAATTTTAATTTATGCTTTGGGAATTGTAAATTAATTGTTAATGGTCAAATAATTTAAGCAGTTGGGGTTGCAATAGAACAGTTTATACATCAAGATCCGGATTTCAATTTTTTTTTTTCTTTTTCTTTTCTTTTTTTCTTTTTTTAACTTTCCTTTGTGGATTTTAATCCGGATTCACTATATTGATGGTTGATGAGTGTCAAAATGTAGCTTGTCGAGGCCTGTAAGTGGGCCTGACGGATCCATGTTCCTGGGCCGATAGAGAGCAAGCCCAACCTGTCCTGAGGTCCGAAATAGCAAAAGCCCTTGATGGAAAATACTTGCAAGACAAGTATTTGATCGCCGTGGAATCCTAAGGGGAAAAGAGTCCTAAAACGTTAAGGATCCCGAAGGATACGTGCGGATCTTTTCTATAAGGAAAGATCTTGCAAATCACGATTGGGACTATTCCAAATAGAGTCCTATAAGGAAAAGACTTCTACGCCAAGTATAAGAGATCAACCCTCTACTACTATAAAAGGAGGAATACCTTCACAAATCGAGGTACGCATAATTTACCCTCTCTAGCACTCTAGAGCTGTGAGAATTGATTCTAACTTGACCTTCGGAGGGTATTTGGCCGGCACCACACCGGTGCTCTCTGTTAGGTCTCTTCTGTTTTCATTGTGCAGATACTCTTTCGAGCGTTTGAAGATCGTGTAGCTTACTGGTGATTTTCCCGGCATCATCAATTAGCGCCGTCTGTGGGAACGTTGACTGACGAATTATCGATTCGAAAGCCATAGTAAACGCTTCCCGGAGCAAAAGAGTTGCATGGTGCTGACTCGCTCGATGGCAACTACGAACAACATTCAGGAAGACAAAGCTCGAACCACGGCCCTCGAGAGGCAGGTTTAGACCTTGGCCACTGCAATGGAACGTCTCACTAAGGAGAACCACGATCTGGAGGAGCAGCTACGCCAGAAAAACGCAGGTCATGGCACCCAAGAGCAGGACCAAGAAGGCACTAGTGCCGATAGAAGGGAACGAGAAGGGCCAAAGGGCAGTAACGTCCCGAGTAGACCAGAGCGACAAAACCTAAGCATGCCGTCCCTCACGGATGCCACACCTCCACATATTGCAGCCGAGATGCAAGCGATGAAGGAGCAGATGGAGGTTATGATGAATGCCCTCAAGGGACGGGTGTCTAGCGATCTTGACGATCTGGTCAATCGTACCGACTCGCCATTCACTGCGGCAGTCAACTCTTTCCCTTTACCACATAAGTTCCACATGCCACAAATCGACAGTTACGACGGAGTCAAGGACCCTCTGGATCACCTGGAGACCTTCAAAACCTTGATGCACCTTCAAGGAGTAGCGGATGAAATCATGTGTAGGGCCTTCCCCACAACGCTGAAGGGTGCGGCAAGGATTTGGTTCAGCCGGTTGATGCCCAACTCCATCAGCACATTCAAGGAGCTAAGCGCTCAATTTACTGCGCACTTTATTGGGGGACATAGGTACAAAAAGTCTATTGCTTGCTTGATGAGCATCAGGTAGCGCGAGGACGAAACGCTAAGATCCTACATATCCCGTTTCAATAAGGAAGCCCTCTCGATCGACGAAGCCGACGACAAGATACTTGTGGCTGCCTTCACGAATGGACTGCGAAAGGGTAAGTTTTTGTTCTCCATATACAAAAACAACCCGAAGACCATGTCAAAAGTACTTTACAGGGCCACCAAGTATATGAATGCTGAAGATGCGTTGCTGGCTCGCGAAGAAAAGCCAAAGAAAAGGGAGAGACAAGAAGATACGCGGCAGGATAGAGGACGTAAGATGGCGAGGACAGGGGAATGAAAGGATGATAGACGATCCAAACCCCCTTTGGGCAGGTTCACAAGCTTTACCCCATTAACTGCCCCAGTCGACCAGGTCCTAATGCAAATTAAAGATGAGGGATCCCTGACCTTCCCCGGCAAGCTGAAGTCAGATCTAAACAAGAGGTCTAGGGACAAGTATTGCCGATTCCACCGCGACCATGGCCACGACACGGCCGACTGTTATGACCTAAAGCAGCAGATTGAAGCTCTTATCCGGCAAGGAAAATTGCAAAGGTTCATCCGTAAGGAAAGGACGGACCCCCCGCAGGAACAGGCTCCCAGAAGAGAGAATGAACGTCCAAGGCCACCTGTAGGAGACATACGAATGATCGTAGGGGGCACGGCAGCCGCTGGGTCGTCCAAGAAGGCTAGAAAAACTTACCTCAGGATGGTACAAAGCGTCCAATTAACAGGATCCGTACCAAAGATGGCACGAATCAACAATCCAATCATTGGGTTCTCAGAGGAGGATGCCCGGAGGTTACACCATCCGCATGACGACGCGATTGTGGTCAGCTTGCAAGTGGGAGACTACAATATACACCGGGTTCTGGTCGACAATGGCAGCTCGGCAGATATCATGTACTACCCGGCCTTCCAGCAGATGAAAATCGACAGAGAACAGCTGATCCCGGTAAATGCCCCTCTCGTAGGTTTCGGAGGGACGAGAGTGTTCCCCCTTGGTGCTATCACATTGGTAGTAACCATAGGCGATTACCCCCAACAAATCACCAAGGACGTAACATTCCTCGTAGTCGACTGCTCGTCCGCTTATAATGCTATTATAGGACGACCTACTCTTAACTCCTGGAACGCTGCAACCTCAACCTACCACTTAATGATCAAGTTCCCTACAGAATATGGAGTAGGAGAACTGTGCGGAAATCAGGTGGCAGCGAGAGAGTGTTACGTTGCCATGTTAGAAATGGAGGACCAACAACAAGCGATGTGCATAAGAGAACAACGGGTGGTAGCAGAGCCAATTGAAGAACTAGAAGAGCTAATCCTTGACGAATCAAAACCCGAACGGACGACAAGAATGGGGACGCTGGCCAGCCAGCCGATACGTCAAGCCCTAGCAGCGTTCCTCAGAATGAACCAAGACGTGTTCGCCTGGAGCCACGAGGACATGCCAGGGATTGATCCCTCAGTCATAGTCCACAGGTTAAACGTGAACCCTGCATCCTCACCAGTCCGACAAAAAAAGCGAGTGTTTGCTCAGGAGCGGGACAAAGCAATAGCAGAAGAGGTACGGAAGCTAATGGAGGCAGATTTTATTCGAGAAGTCTACTATCCAGATTGGTTAGCAAACGTGGTCATGGTTAAAAAGGCGAATGGAAAGTGGCGAATGTGTGTCGACTTCACGGACCTCAATAAGGCAAGCCCGAAAGACAGCTACCCGCTCCCTCGGATAGATACCTTGGTGGATTCTATAGCAAGGCACCAGCTCCTGAGCTTTATGGACGCCTTTTCGGGGTACAATCAAATCAAGATGGACGAAGCCGATCAAGAGAAAACCTCCTTTATCACAAGCCAAGGACTTTTTTGCTACAAGGTGATGCCGTTTGGACTCAAGAATGCAGGAGCGACGTACCAGAGATTGATGAACAAAACGTTCGCGCACCAGATTGGGAGGAACGTACAAGTTTACGTTGATGACATGTTGGTGAAGAGCCTGCACGAAGTTGATCACTTGGACGACCTCCGGGAGACGTTCGACACACTCCGATCATATAACATGAAGCTGAATCCGAACAAATGCGCTTTCGGAGTGACGGCAGGGAAATTCTTGGGCTTCATGGTATCCCAAAGAGGTATAGAAGTAAACCCGAAGAAAATACGGGCCATAATGGAGTTGAAACCCCCGAGGACGGTCAAGGAGGTTCAAAGTTTAAATGGCAAAATTGCAGCCCTGAACAGGTTCGTCTCGAAGGCAACAGATAGATGTCTACCATTCTTTCGCACTCTACGAAAATCCTTCGAATGGACGGACGAATGCCAGAAAGCCTTTGAGAATTTGAAGAAATACCTTTCATCCCCGCCATTGCTCAGCCCGTCCAAACCAGGAGAAGAGCTGTACCTCTACTTGGCAGTCTCGCAAGTAGCGGTCAGCGCGGCCTTAGTACGGGAGGAAGATGGGTCTCAAAAACCCGTCTATTTTATAAGCCGTGCGTTCCAAGGAGCAGAAGAGAGGTACCCCCAAATGGAGAAAATGGCCTTCGCACTGGTAACTGCCGCACGCAAACTCAAACCATACTTTCAGGCACATACTATCATTGTCCTGACGGATCGGCCCCTAAGAAAAGCCATGAGTAGCCCTGAAGCTGCAGGACGGATGGCGTTATGGGCGGTAGAGCTGAGTGAATACGATATACAGTACCATCCGCGAACTGCAATGAAAGGACAAGCCGTGGCTGATTTCATAGCTGAATTTACCCATCCGGAAGACCAGGGGGCAGAAACCGCAGCACAGTGGAGCATCCACACGGACGGATCTTCCAACAGACGAGCCGGAGGGGCTGGTGTGGTCATCCAAACCCCGGAGGGAGATAAGATTGAGTGCATGATCCGACTGGATTTCCTCACTACCAATAATGAGGCTGAATATGAAGCACTGGTGGCTGGCCTAGACCTCACAAAGGCAGCAGGAGCTGAAAACGTAGTCTTGTATTGTGACTCCCAGGTGATAACAAGTCAGATTAATGGCGGCTACGAATGCAAGAACGAAAGGATGAAGAGGTACCTAGAAGAGGTGAAGGGTCGGATCAACAACCTCGAAGTCAGATTCGTTCAAGTCCCAAGGGAGGAAAACGAATGTGCGGATCGTCTAGCAAAAGCTGCCTCAGCAGAATTTATGCATGTCCCCGAACAGGTATTATCTTTTGTTCAAGTCTCCTCACTTATTGATGACGGAACAAGTGTGCAGGAAGTGAATTCTGAGAATAATTGGACTACGCCACTGATAACCTACCTGAGAACTGGCACGTTACCAGACGAAAAAGATGCTGCTAGGAAGTTGAAGGTCCAAGCCTCGCGATTTGTGCTAATAAAAGATGTATTGTACAAAAAAGGATTCTCTCAGCCGTACCTAAGGTGTCTAAGCCATGATGAAGCATCGTACGTAATGAGAGAAATCCACGAAGGAATCTGCGGCAACCACTCGGGGGCACGATCATTGGTACACAAGTTGATCCGGGCGGGTTACTACTGGCCCACAATGCTGAGGGATGCGCTGGCTTATGTCAAGGTCTGCGACAAGTGCCAGAGGTTCAGCAATCTCATCCGACAACCGTCTGAAGAACTAACTCCTATGACGGCTCCTTGGCCATTCGCGCAGTGGGGACTAGATATCATGGGCCCATTCCCAATGGCAATCAGGCAATTGAAATTCTTGGTAGTTGGTATCGACTATTTTACCAAGTGGGTAGAAGCAGAAGCTCTTGCCACCATCACGGAAAAGAACATTCAAAGTTTTGTTTGGAGAAATATCATCTGCAGGTACGGGATACCAAGAGTGCTCGTCTCGAACAACGGAAAACAGTTCGACAACAGCAGATTCAGGGAATTCTGCTCTGAGCTAGGGATCAGGAATCACTATTCTTCGCCGGCACACCCACAGGCCAATGGGCAAGTTAAGGTCACGAACCGATCCTTGCTCAAGATCATCAAGACCCGGCTCGAGGGGGCAAAAGGCATCTGGCCAGAAGAGCTACCGAGCGTTTTATGGGCATACCGAACTACAGCAAGAACCCCCACGGGGGAAACGCCCTTTCGGCTAGCATATGGAAGTGACGCTGTTATACCAGCAGAAGTAGGACTCACAAGCTACCGTGTGGAAAACTATGACGAGCATAAGAACGAAGAGGCCATGCGCCTTCAGCTCGATCTAGTAGACGAAGTGCGGGCGACGGCGGAACAGAGAATGGCGCGATATCAGAATCTCATGGCGAAGCACTACAACTCCAAAGTCAGGCATAGAGACTTTCAGGTAGGAGATCTTGTACTGCGGAAAGTGATGGGCGCTACTAGAGATCCTTCACAAGGCAAGCTCGGCCCCAACTGGGAAGGACCTTATAGGATTGCATCATGGCAGCGGAAGGGCACCTACCACCTGGAGACGCTCGACGGTAGAAAGCTGGAGCACCCATGGAACACGGAGCACCTTCGGAAGTACTACGGGTGAACGAAAAGCTGTGACGGATCTCCAGATCCCCAATTTATTTAGTTTTTTTTTCTACAATTACTAGTTTTACTTCGACTACAATAACTTACGTACCTTTTTAAGCCCAAGGGGGCAAGTACTTTTTTACTAGCTTATGTTTTTGTTTTCTTTAGCTAATTAGAGGAATATTCAGACTACTATGTTTTTCTACTTACATTTCTACTAAAAGTCCACAAAATGGACGGATCGTCCCAAGTGGATGAAAACGAAGTCCAAAAAACTGGACGGGTATAAACTATAAAGTCCACGAAATGGACGGATCGTCCCAAGTGGATGAAAACGAAGTCCAAAAAACTGGACGGGTATAAACTATAAAGTCCACGAAATGGACGGATCGTCCCAAGCGGATGAAAAAAAAGTCCAAAAAACTGGACGGATATAAACCAGAGTCCACGAAAATGGACGAATCGTCCCTCGCGGATAAAAACTGAAGTCCGCAAAAACGACGGATCATCCCAATTGGATGAAAGCCCAGAGTCCAGAAATTGGACGGGTATAATCTAAAAATCCACAATATGGACGGCTCATCGCAATAGGACGAATGCCCAAGTCCACAAAGTGGACGGACTCCCTAGACGGGTAAAAATCCACAAGTCCACAAGGTGGACGGACCCACTGAGGACTAAAAAGACCATAGAGTGGACGGACCCACTAAGGACTGAATGTATAAGTGGATAGACCTTTAATGGTTACAATTATAAAGTCCTCAAAGTAGACGGACTCCCTGGACGGTGAAAATCCACAAGTCCCCAAAGTGGACGGACCATTTAATATTTAAAATTAACAAATCCCCAAAAGTGGACGGATACTCTAAAAAGCTGAAAACTTCGGTCCAAAGGTGGACGGACAAAGGGCTGAAAACAAGTCCACAAAGTGGACGAACCCCTAAAATGTTAAATTCATCCACAACGCAGACGGATCCATTATGAGAAGGCAATTAACAAAACAAAGTGAACGGAGTAGATCAACAAACATAACCACGAGTAAATATTAAATAAACCATTCAAGAAAGTGTTTACATAACATCTATGACGGATAAAACTGTTTTCCAACAATAAACAGTACAAAAAAATAAGTAAATAAATACAACTATTTAGCAGCTGGAGCATCTGTCGGCTGTTCAACAATGATGACGGGCTGATGGTCCCCCTCGTTTACATGTTTGGATTGAACAATATCAACTTGGGCAGACTCCCCATCGCCAATAAGTCCACTGTCAGCAAAAAGGTCGTCAGTATCCTCAGAAGCGACGGGCATGACGGAAGCTTGGGCTTGGTCACCCACTTTGATATTAGAGACATCGAGGTCGGGATTGGCCTTCTTCACTTGACGGAGTGCATCATCAAAACCCTCCAAGAATGAGTCACCCAACTCAGACAGAAGGGCGTCGGAGTCGCGATATTCACGGATCGCTAACTCCTTAGCCTGACGGATCCCATCCTTCAGGTGTTGAATCTCCTGGTCCTTCGCCCCAAGTGTCTTCTTCGCCTCCTCCATACCCTGCTCGAGTTCTTTTCTCAGCCGCTCAGATAGCTCAAACTTTTTTCTCCATTTTTGTTTTCCAACTCCGTAATTGGGTTAGCTCATCCTCCGTCTGCTGAGACTTTGTCCGCACACGTTCCAGGGTCGCCTCATGCTTGAGACACCGTCCCATCAATCCTTTCATCATCACCATTGCCTAAGAACACAAGTGCGAAAAAGAAGGTTAGCATGAAGGCATAACTAATAAAACGGACGAGGAAAGCAGACGGACCCATATATGACGGGTAGGATACCTGGGCAACAGCAAAAAGGCCCGACTCCCCCATGGCTTCCGTGGAGTGGTTCCCCAAGTCCTCGTAATCCTCCGACGAAATTATGGACGAGATCTTCTCTAAAGCATGCTTTGAATCCTCACGAAGGAGGACGGGCGCTTTCTCTTGATTGGACGGAGCCTTCATTAAGCCTTTGCCTGCCCCGTGCTTCGGTTGGGGATCCGTCTTCTCGACATCGTCCATTAGCCCTAGGACGGGTTCCAAAGGAACTCTTTGTTTCTTGGCTGGACGGTCTCCCTTCAGCTGAAGTTTTCTTTTTGAGGACGGGTTAGTTGTAACCGTCGCCACTGGTGCCTCGTCACCGGACTCCTTTTTCTTTGCTGCTTGCGACCTAATCAGTGCTCTCCTCTTGGCGTCGTCCATTTCTAAAAAATAAAAAATAAAAAAATAAAAAATAAATTAAAAAAAAAAGAAAGAGAACGGGTAAAATTGACTGATAAGAATGGGGACCGTTCAAATAAAATGAAGACGACGGACTCACGTTTGCGTGTTTTTTCTTCGTACTTTATGGCTGCTGGTGTAGGCTCGGGTCCGTCGCAGTACCAGTGAATGGTGTTGAGGTTGACTAGTTTTGCCCAAGCCCTTTCTTCAGCCTGAGTCTTTGCAAAAATCTTCTCTAGAAAGCTGAACTCCTCAAGATTTACTTGTGGACGCCGTCTAACTGCAAAGAAGAACGGTCAAAATTCCTAAAGAGAAGAAGGTAATAAACTGAACGGTAGTAAAAAATAAAAGATATATATAATAACAAAATTGTTAGGACGGGTTCATACTGGACGGGTTCAAAATGCCCCAAGTTATGTCGACGGGCATGTGATCCGTCTCCCCTGGGCTACACATCCAGTTGTCACCCTCTAAGAAGAAGTACCGGCTCTTCCAATCCCTATTGGAGTCGGGTGTTTCGTATATTACTTTCAACAACGGACTCCTGGGTACAAAGCTGTACATCCCCCTCGACCTGTCAATCTCGTTCGGACGGTAGCAGTGAAGGAATTCCCTCACCGTCAGACTTCTGGCACCGCCGGACATGGCACCGTACAGGATCTTCATTGCTATGAAGACCCTCCAAGCGTTCGGTGACACTTGGTTGACGGATAGGCCCAAACACTTGAGAAGCTCACGATGGAGGGAGCTTAAAGGGAACCTAAGTCCCGCCTTCAGCATCTGTTCGTACACTCCGACACCGTCTACCCCTTCGTAGTAGCATTTCTCTGACTTATAGGGCAGACGGATGGGGATGTTACTAGGAATTTGATAAATATCCCTAAGTGTTTTGAAGTGATTCTCCTTGATAGTAGACACGAAATTATTCACCGTCCACTCCGGCAACATGATGAACTCCCTAAGTCCATCAGCACCCACGACGGATCTTATTGTTCGCTCCTCACCGTTATCAGAAACCTCTTCTTGGTCAACCATCTCCATATCCTCATTTTTTGAGGACGAGGAAGAGGCAGACGGGGTCCTCTCTTCATCTGGACTCTCTGAGTCTCTATGACCGGACGGATATACTCCCTCGTAATCCACCCCGTCACAGACGAATGACTGGTTACTCGACGCACTAGACATCTCCTACATATGACGACAAAACCTAAGACTCAGACGGGTCTAGAAATTGTGACGGATGTATAGAGTTCAGGATATTAAGTTACTTAAAACAAGGGCGCCATATTTACAGTATTCACGGATAGAAAATACTTACCAATTTTTGAATGGACAGATAGAGCAGTTGACAGGATGTATCTAGCTGAACGGGGAGGTCTCTTTAAAAGATGACGGATGGCTCTCTGACAATGATGACGGATGCACTCTGACAATATTCTTCCGCTGAAAATAAAGAAATGAAGGGGATAAACCCCTGTATTTATAAAGGGAGTGCACGGAACACGAAGCGACGCTTCAATCCGAGGTAAAAACCAATCAGAATACAACACGTGTCATGCGCTTTAATGGTTTCCGGACAACCTGGCAAGCGTTTTGACGGCGTCTTCGCTGAGACCGTCGACCCTGCTGGTCCCGGATCCGTCTGGCCATTCATGATAGGACCGTCTCGCACTTAACCTTTAGCCGTCACCCTACTGGCCCTTTCCCACAAACATGACGGACCTGTAGGGTGAAGGGGGCAACTGATGAGTGTCAAAATGTAGCTTGTCGAGGCCTGTAAGTGGGCCTGACGGATCCATGTTCCTGGGCCGATAGAGAGCAAGCCCAACCTGTCCCGAGGTCCGAAATAGCAAAAGCCCTTGATGGAAAATACTTGCAAGACAAGTATTTGATCGCCGTGGAATCCTAAGGGGAAAAGAGTCCTAAAACGTTAAGGATCCCGAAGGATACGTGCGGATCTTTTCTATAAGGAAAGTTCTTGCAAATCACGATTGGGACTATTCCAAATAGAGTCCTATAAGGAAAAGACTTCTACGCCAAGTATAAGAGGTCAACCCTCTACTACTATAAAAGGAGGAATACCTTCACAAATCGAGGTACGCATAATTTACCCTCTCTAGCACTCTAGAGCTGTGAGAATTGATTCTAACTTGACCTTCGGAGGGTATTTGGCCGGCACCACACCGGTGCTCTCTGTTAGGTCTCTTCTGTTTTCATTGTGCAGATACTCTTTCGAGCGTTTGAAGATCGTGTAGCTCACTGGTGATTTTCCCGGCATCATCAATGGTAAAAATTGCTTCTCTTGAATTTGAAATGACAGTTTTGGCTGTGAAACAATATATTCGTCTGCATGTTGATATGTTAGAATAAGTTGATAAATTGTTGCGCCTATTACCTATTTTCAGAAGTTGGTTTCATTCCAAATTTATGCAACGCCTCTGCTCTTCATAATAAGAGTGTATTGAAAGAGATCACTTTTTTTTTTTACTTTACATATTTTAGTTATTTTGGTAACGAAGATCGTTTGACATGATGATTGAAAACAATTAATTTTTCATTACCACATATTTATAGATTAAAAAAAAAGTTATAAAATTGAAATCCGGATGAATTCATTTGTTTTGGGAGAGAACAAAAGGGCCACTTTTGCATAGAAGAATTAAAAAGATTTGAATTTGGATAAATTGTGGATTTCTTATATGTATAAATTGTTCCATTGTGACCACAAATACTTAATTTATTTAGTTATTAGGAAAAAAAATTGCCAATTGCCTTCTGATAACTATGTATATGACTATATGGAACACTCTTGTGTATAATTTTTGAAATTAAAAAATCAATCTAAATTTTTTTTTTTTTTAAAAGGAAAAATACATTTTTTTTATAAAAAAAACCTAAAGTGTATACCATGTTTCATATTAGATCTAAACTTTTAATTTTGTTAATTAAAGTTTCAAATTTATGAAATTGTATACCATTTACATCTCCATTTTTCATTTCTATTATTCGGGACTGTAAGAGATCATATCAAAGCTAAAAACAATTATGGGATTTGATAGTATGGTAGAAAGATTTATATATTGTAATTGTTGTATATAAATCTGTAATTTATAAAGAATTAAGATCAAACAAGGTGATATTTCCTTGCCTGATTATCCACTGCATGCAACCTCATCATTAATTTTAGTCTAGAAAAATAGTTTCATTACACATTATTGATTTTGATTTAAATCCTCATGGAACTAATCAAAATCAATAATTCATAATCGCACAAGATCAAACTCAATAATGTAGTTGCATTTTAATTGTTAAGAAATCGGGGACCATGACAAGTCATTTTGACTGTTAAGACATCAAGAATTGTTTTATGTGAAGTAATTGGAGATATAACGGTCAAAATTACGATTTACACCTCGAGATGTAAAATTACCAATACCCCTCGAATGGGGTTATATTATATGCAAGTTGTAAAATGGGGTGTCTATAATGATTTGCTGGAGACTTTATAATTGATCCACTAACCCAACATTTTAACCATTCCCAATTTCCAATCAATAAACACCATCCATACCTAAAACACGAATCATTGTGAATTCATCCCCAACAAATGTTGAACCAAAAACCATAGAAAACTCATGTATCAATTTACAAACCACATTGCCACATTCATAAAATACATCATTGAATAGGTCTTGTTATTTGATAGAGAAATACTACATTCATAATATTTTCACAACATTTTTTTAGTAAAAAAAATAAAAATAAAACAATGTTTTCACAACAAATTCTCGGTGGTAAGCTATTACTAGTTATAATTTGAACTCACTTAGATTAGTGGTACCTTATCCTCTAAATTAGGCCCAAACAACAGAATTTTTAAAGAGAGTGATAAGCTTATCCAAATGCAATTCTATCCTATGTCTAAGCCTTAGGCTGAAGAGTCCAGAATATCAAATGAACAATATTTTGATAGCAAATGGAAGTAATGACCTCCTCGGGTAAGTCCGAGGACTAGTTTCTTTTATGTAATTGTGGATCAAGTTTTTTCACCAAGTTTGTTACACTGTTCTCTTTCCTGTTCTCGCAGTATTGAAAAATGTTCATCCCCCTTTTTAGGTGGGCTCCCTTCTTTTTATAGCCTTTCCTCATGCATCTTGACCCTCCACTTGTACGTCTCCAGGCATTTTCTCAAGATACTTGTCACATCAAGGTTCTAATGAAGGTGGTAAAAGAAGATGCCAGCTATGAAGTTACTGTTCAGGGGTCATTTCCACATTAATGCAGGTGATAGGGTTGGTGAAGGGCATTGAATGCGGAGGTGGAAGGTATATCCTCCAGGAAACTTCCTCTCACCATCCTTGTTTAGGTTGCCATATCCTCTCCTCTCCTCGGGCCTTTTAGGGATATCAGTTGTCCTGACTCCCTCTTTCTCCTCGGGGAGATGGAACTCTCGGGACTTGTTTACCCTCCTCAACCCGAATTATGAAGACTATTCCTCAGTTTAGACTCTTTGGTCCTCGGACCCCATACAAAATTAATTTAAACTTTCTAACTCAAACTTATTATTTTTAAGCCCGAAATTGAAGCAAATAATTGATGCTCAACTTGTTGGATATTATTACACAAATAATTTACATTTGTGATTTTGTGAATAAGATCAATAATGCACAAATCTATGTATGAATGTATAAGAAAATAAAGTAAAATTTACAGACCAAATGAATCCTGAATGATTGACACAAAACTGATCAAGATTAGTGTTTGACACTATGTCCTTAAGATAGATTTCGCCCCTTGCATTATTCAGTGATGCTTTGAGTCTCTCAGACCTCTGCCTCCCAAGATACACTGATCAACAATACGCTATAGAAGCACTACAATCTTTGTGCACAACGAACAAAAATGTGTGTGTCTCTCTCTCTGAAGACTTTTATGAATGAATGAAAAAACTAACTTCCTAAAATGAAATGAAGGATGCCTATATAGGCACACTGGCACCAGTTTGGAATAGGTGCAATTGTGAATAGACATATTGTTACAAACTCACACCAATTTAGAAAAGGTGCAATAACCAATTTCTCAATAACATATTGGTTTGCAATTAAGCACAGTGCGCACAAACAGACATTGAAATAAGCCCAAGCTTGGGTCAGCACTTACAGAATCAATTTCTCATTCACACCTTAATGGTTTTGGTTAAGTGTCCATGATACAATAAACCCTTTTTCCAACACAACTTATACC
>JARYZH020002784.1:0-13668 GCA_030021035.2 Notholithocarpus densiflorus
GGCTTCCAAATTGGGGGGTTTCACACGAAGATCTTTTTTTTTTTTTCCAAAAATTAGGTTGTTATTTTTTTTTTTTTCTAAAAATAGCTGTTAATTAGCTCAACCAGTAAAATCTTTTATCGTCAAATAATAGATATATATGGAGCTCGATTTCCGCCTACAACAAAAACTAATTGGTGTCTTGGTCTGATAATAAAGAACAATCATCAATAACGAACATCATAGATTAAAAACTCTCTCTTAATAAAAATATATAAACTACCATGTCTTGTTAGAAAAAAAAAAAAAAAACAAACAAACTTGTTAATTAATACTTACATGGTTGAATTAATGAATTGATTTTATTTATAAAATTAATATTTTGATTTGTTGTATGCTGTGACCATGTTAGAGCCCATAAACATCTTATGTTAAAATAAAATTTTATATATTGGTTAGAAGAGATTTAAAGTTTGTGCTGTATATCAAAGAGTTAGGCTATTATGTATATACAACACTGTAAGTTTCTTTAAGACATTCTCTCATCTTTCCATGTATGTATGTTAAAAATACTTACTTACTTGATGCTATTCATATTTCATAGTTAAGATTTTTTTTTTTGGGGGGGGGGGGGGGGGGATGTGGAAATAGTTAAGATAAACTTAATGACAAAGCTTTCTTCAACTCTATGATTACTAAAATTAAAGGCAAAAAAAGTGATTACTAAAATTAAGTACTTATCACTAGTAGTAGTTCAATATCTTCACAAAAAAATAGTTGTAGTTCAATACATGGGGGCCTTCGGCTTTGCTAATGCCAGAAAGACCTCCTCTCCCGACTCAGCCACATGCGATCAGGTTGTCGTGACTCATGACGCTTTGGTTACGAAGGTTGTAATTATGTAATATAGGTCAAAGCCAAAAAGGAAAAAAATTAAAATAAAAGGTAATATAGGTGTTTGCATTTTAATCTATATATATAAATATTTATATATATATATATATAAATATAAGGGCAAGACTTAGGTGCTATCCCTTAGGTTTCCCTCTTAAAATTTTGCCACGTGAATTTTTCCTCATGAGATGGAAATGTATTTTTTAGTTAAGTAGCCACATGGCTCAATCTTAAGTGGGAAACCTAAGAAACAGCACTTAAAGTATTGTATTTAAGTTTTGTCCTATATATAAAACCGAATTCTTTAACTTTTGGTTGACCTCTCCACAATTTTCCACATCAATATTTTTTATTTATATTTTTTAATTTGATTTAATTCGATTTAATTCTTTCGATTTTATTGCTCTGTTTGTTTTAACGGAAAATATTTTCTCATTTTACAATGTTTGTTTTGCAGTAAAATATTTTTATTCAACCAAATCAATCTAAACAAATTTGTGTAAAATATTTTACACTTAAAATATTGGTAAAATATTTTACAATTTCTCTCTAACTCTCACCCGACGACTCTCAGGCTATCTATTATCTCCCTTTCACGCTATCTCTTTTCTCCCTCTCAACCCATACCTTTTCTCCCAAAACCTGGTGGCGCCACCCACCGACAGGCGCAACCCAATAGCGGTGCCACCCATCGACCGGAGCCACTCACCGACCGGTGCTACCCACCAGCAGCGCCACCCACCTATGGCACCACCACCGATCGACTCCACACTTCCCCCTTCTCTCGTTTCTCTCACGAAGTTCATCGAGAGGAGGGGGACTAATTGCTTTGATCTTGCTGGTGGCTATTTTGGTCTTGCTACCACTACATTTGCTGGGTTGTTGGATTTTCATGTTAGATTCTTTGTTCGTGGATTTTCTTTTCGGGTTTTTGATATGGTTTTAGGGTGTTTTAGCTTTTCTGATATGGATTTTTGGGTTGTTGATGGTTGTTTTTTGGGTGGTTGGTGATCATTTGGTGGTTGGTGGTTGTTTTTTTTGGTAGTTGGTGGTGGTTTTTTGAAGCTTTGGTGGTTGCTGATGGTGGTTTTAATGGCTGTGTTTTGAATGGTTGGTGGTGATTTGGTGGTTGGTGGTTGGTGGTGATTCTGATGGCTCTTGGGTGTTTGAGTAGATGATGGTGGCTGATGGAATGGGATTACAGGTGGTTGGTGGTTGTTGTTTTGGTAGTTGGTGGCAGTTTTTTGAAGCTTTGGTGGTGGCTAGTGGTGATTTTGATGGCTGTGTTTTGAATGGTTGGTGGTGATTCTGATGGCTCTTGGGTGTTTGGATAGATGATGGTGGCTGGTGAAATGGGATTACAGAGGGTATATTTTTGCAATGGTTAGGGGTGGCTAGGTATGTGGTGGCTGATGGTGGCCGATTTATATTTGCAATATTTAGGACACAACACTTGCCAAACACCTGCAAATATTTTACAGTAAAATATTTACATGTAAAATATTTTCACATCTAAACGAACAAAGCGTATAACACCATGTAGGGTCAAGGGCCCAAATCCTACATTGGGCCTTGGGCCCTATCTGAGGGCATGGTCAGTCTGAAGAGGAACAAATGGTAATGAATTATTCAAGTTCAGGATTTGACGAGCAAGGTGCCAATGGGAAGTCGGTCCGATACGATAAGTACAGCTCAAATATGTGTCCTAGCAATCAAGGAAACCTTCCAAGAAACTCCGGTAATAAGGACACGCATCATAAGTACAAGGATGATGGGAACTCAGAAATATCCAAAGGAAAGCTGCTACCACCACATTAAATACACTACAGCTACTCTTCTGGCCGCATTTATGTGGAGTAGACCCCTGAACAGTGTTGCCTTTGCTACTACGACTCACAGAAAGCCAGAGGAGGTGTTTGATGTGACAAGCACTCAAGTGTTAGCCTGGATGATCGACAAATGTAGGAGGAGGATGGTCCAAAGGGAGGTATTTAATGGGAAAGACACTCCATGAGATAGGAAGGAAAAAAGAGAGAGAGAACACGGTAGCACTCAAAAACCCTACTTGTATCCAATTGTTACCGATTTATATGATCGAACACCTCCTCAGACGGTGGATTCATTTTGTTATACTTCATTTACTCTTGCTTGGTCAACTTCTAAATCCATACTAGCCGTTGTCCAACTCATTAAGACATAGTTCTTTGACCCACGCTCTACAAATTTATTGTATTGGGCTCATTGGGCCCAATTCCCATACATCTTGGGCCTGGGCTACGAAACATGCATCTTGGGCCTGGGCTGCGAAACGTGCCCCTACACACCAAATTGCAGAAAATTTGAGGAGAGAAGAGAGAGTCCTAACAAGAGTCTCTCTTTTTTTTCCTTCGTCCTAAAGTTTTTTTTTTTTTTTTTTTTTGTTTTTTTACGTAAGTCTTTCTTTTTTCTTTTTTCTTTTTGAAACCTAAAGTGAGTCTTTTTTCTTTTTTTCTTTTAATTCTAACGTGAGGTGTAATTAAAAAAATTATAATTATTTTTTTAATCCTAATTCTAATGTAAGTCTCTCAAAAAGTCAAAGATTTCGGTTTTATATTATATATAGATAATAATAATGATGTAGCAAGCTCTAAAAATATGAGAATGCAATTTGTAGATCTACTATCAAGATAACATAGATTAGATTGGTGTTGGATAGTAGATTTAATTGCAGTTAAGTATTATGTGAAATCATCACCATGGAATAGCTCATACCGGAATGTGTTATGTGGTACCAATGATATGAAAGAAAAAAAAAATCTAAACCATTATATTGAACAAAAAATTACTTATTTTCATTTATTTCCAAGTTATACATTTTTTTAAGTCAAGTTATAAACCTTTAAGCAAAATAAATACTTTTAATTTTTATTTAACTATCATGTGCATCGCACGGGTTAGCGACTAGTTAATATGAAATATAAAGTCTAATTTACAAGAATAAAGCTAGGACTAATCTATATATATACTGTAATTAAAGTCAAAACTAAAAGAAAATCCAATTGTTGTTTAATTTTTTACCACTTGTCTTATCTAATTTTTTTTTTAAATTGTTCTAAGTGAGTTAATACTGTGCAAAAGATGAAGAGTCTAATATAAATAAACTATCAAAAACCTAATAAACCAAAAAGAAAAAAAAAAAAGAAAGTGAACTCATATGTATATCTAAAAAAAACTCTAAAATAGAGAGAGAGTAAAACTCATTTATACTTTAAAAAAAAATGTATAATTCTTACGCTAGGTATAATTTGAGCCTATATATAGTAATTGTTTTTAATTGTACCATGTATATACACGAGTTATACACTAGTTAACATCTAATTTACAAGCTCTACGGTTCTTAAAATCATACCCGTCCATTTTGAAATAAGTGGATTAGATTTTATTACACTAACAATAATTTAAAAAGATGCTAAAATGATAATAGTTACTACTATTTTTTTAAACATTGACAACGTGGTAAAATTCAATTCATTCATTTCAAAATTGACTGGTAGGATATTTGAAATTTCATGTTAGAATTACCATAAGAACTATACAAAATCTTATTCCTTCAAGCATCCAAAATGGATGGAACAAACAAGAGATGAGCAATATACTTTTTACAATTCATCGACTTAGAAAACGGTGTTCCTGCTGGTGCATGGGTGATGATAGTTTGTTAAGTTTTAAGCAAAGGTGAGCTTTCACTGGTTTATGATCAGAGCTCAGAATATCATCCATTGATTGGTAAGAATGTAAAGTCGCATTGATTTTCTGTGTGTCTTCTATCTTGAATAAGACCCGGTCTGTCCATGATGGTACTCTTACCTGTAAAGAAGAGACAAGCATAAAAATTTTAGAGGAATAGAAAAAGTAAACCCAATCCCATAGAGAGATGTATATACACGCTATTCGAACTGTCTAAAATCAAAATTGAAATCTATATTATCCATTTCAATTTTGATTTTTTTTTTTTATAACTTTTTAAATGCATGTCGAATATTGAAATCTATATTATCCATTTCATGATTCATGTTTCATAATTTATACCTACCCACTATTGACTTTATCAAATTCAAAGTTAGAATATACAAAAGTGTAGGGTTATTTACATTTCCCCCTTAATTATTGTGCAATTACAATGTGTCCTTAAACTTCATAAATGAGTAATGTCTCCTAAACTATTGGTTATAAGTATTTTACCCTACGCTTATAGAATTACTGTCAAATTTAACGGAAAAGTCCGTTTTTTTAAGTAATAAAAAATAGAGGAAAGAAGTGTAAGAGGAATTTGAAATTTCCATTAATTAATTTAATAGAAATCCTAACATAGGAGCAGAGTTCCTAATTACCAATAGTTAAGGGGAAATATGAATAAATTTCATAGTTTGAAGAGTCATTAAAAGTGCACCATATTTAAAGAGGATAGTGCAATTTGTCTTAAAAAAATATATTATACACATGCCCACGTATCAGACTTTCATGCATATTATACAAGTTGTGATTATTCAATTTTAAAAATTGAGTCACATTCTGAGACACAAGAAAGCTGATACCTTGTAACTAGTATCATAGTTGCTACTTCCAATATTATATTTATATGTGGGCTTGAATGTCAATGTCCCCTCGCAATAGCCATTGAAGATATGACCTCTCTCAGCCTCTTGTAAGAGTTGATCTTTGCTTGTGAGCTTCTGCATAAATATATTAACTTTAAGACTCACACAACACCTTTAAATTATTCTAACTATGCAAACAATAGTCCACCAAAAAGCAGTTGCAAGATTGATTATGTGGGTGTACTCAGAATCTCAGATAAAACTATATAAGTAGTAATATAGAGTTCTACTATATTAGCAATAATTTAAATAGAACGTGTTGGCAACTTACTTCATGAAGGTCTTTCTGTATTAAATTTCTTGCTGGTTGTGTATCAATTCCATGTATACGGTAGTTGAGATCTCCTAACCATATGGTGATATGAGCAGGTCTGGCATAAGGATTCCATTTCTTTGAGAATAGGGAATGTGATATGTGCATGCACTCATAATTTCTTTCGTCTACTTTATTAGCATGAGCTGCATGCCAAAGAAATTTTTTAAAAAAAAATCAATAAAGTGAACAATTTTAAAGGTAGATATTATGTAGGATCAAAATTTGGGTTAAGTTTGATTTTGGTCCATCAAATTTAAGAAGCTCGGATTTGGTATCCGGAATGTCAAAAGTGAACAATTTCATCCCTTTGTCTATGACTCTATGAGGTCAATTTGATTTTGGTCTCCTAATTAATATAAAGTTGGTTTGATTTTGATCCATTAAATATGAGATTGGTTTGATTTGGTCCATAAACAATGGGGTGCCTCAGAATCCCGTTAGTTATGTAAACCAAAAATAAATATGTAGGATCGAATTGTTCATTTTTAATATTTCAAGACCAAATCCAAAATTGTTAAATTTGAAGGACCAAAATCGTTCTACACCAAATTTTAGAAACAAAAAGTATAATTTACCATGTTATATATTTTCAGTAAAGAAAAACATATAAATCAATTTTGGGTTTCTTAAAACCTTGGGTAATCGTCTAGTATCAGCAAGGTAAATCAAATCATACAAGCTAAAGCTGCCCCACACTCCCACTTAGAAGAGAAATTAAGCAAAAATTCAAAGCAAATTATATATATAAAACTAATAAGCTTTACCAGAAAGATGGCATGATATGAACACCATTTGGATGTCTTTGTAGTTGATGCGGATTGCCACAGCCCCTTTCTTTCTACCAATTAATCCCCCCAAGCCGCCAATGGAATGCTTATCTACCTGCAATTCTATAATGCAATATTTCAAAATAAGAAACTATGAAATCTTAGCAGAAGATTGAGGTTGAGGAGAAAATATTGGACTTGTCGATCGGAACCAAACCAAAATTTACCTTTGATGAACAAATCTGAGTTCTTTGGTCCAAACACGTACAGCTGCAACGATTGCATAATGGCTTTCCCTAACAGACTTTGATTACAAAATAAAATCAATAAATAGCTTATAGGAACAAAAAGCATGACTATAAGATGGATAAAGAGAATAATTTAAAAGAGAAAAATAAATGACAAAACTTATTTACAATTCATTGTACTTTTGAGTCATCTAATTAAATTCAACCACTTGTCTGTATTGATCAATGAGCTACGTAATCGAATAATTATAAGATAACACATTTTGTTTTGCATTAATAGTTCTGTCACATGATTATTTATAAGTTTTGCCCACAAATAAAAGTCTATTCAGTTTTAAAGGTGAAATGAAATCTGCTAAAATATTAATGTAACAATTCCTATAAGTAACAAAATTTTGTTGTACTAGCTAATTGGCATCCTCTCTTCTCTTGTATATAAAGCCAATTATTAAGCACGTAAGAGACATCATATTTACGTAGCAATGTTATGACTTATGAGCCTTTGCCAAAAAAAAAAAAAAAAAAAATCTGAAAATTTGGGAACAAAAGGATATATGATCTTCTGGGAATGTACATATGGCTATCGATAATTGGGTAATTGTCTTTGTCAGTGTGTGTACAGTTGTACACATCAAATTTCTTGTTTTTCAAGACAAGAAATTCACAGAAGAAAATGAACCGTATATTTTGACTATATAACAAGCTCTGTACCAGGCTACTTAACTTAGCTATAGCATCCAAAAGATTCAATGCACCAAGTGTACATGGCATGCAGTAGATAATGACAGCAAATGAATGATACTATCAATTTTAATTATTACTAAATCTTATAAACTAATTTATTATGTTATTAAAATAGCATTAATCACATTTATGTTTAAGTCAATTTATAAATATTTTATAGTAAAAGTGAGAGAGAAATTTAACTAAAGAATAGTCTTAGTCTCTTACATGTGCGTTTCTACCAAAGCTGTCTGCAACAGCCTTAAAATATTGTTTCGTGGAGCCTCTTGCAAACCTATAATGAAAAGATCAAATTTTCTGCTGCTTCCAACTAGTTCTGCAATATCCTCATAAGAGACCTTCATATATAGCAAATAAATTATAAATGTCAATCGGAAAATAATTATCACGAGGAAAATTGAAATCTAAAATTGGCATATAATAATAATTATTATTATAATTACTAGTTTATATTACTTAGTTTGGATAAGTTTGTAACGTTTCTCATGCATGAAGTTGATCTCACCTCACTCTCAAAAAAAAAAAAAGTTGATCTCACCTGTCCATTCATGTTCCAAGTGACAATGCAAACGCACAGATCCGAATTGCTTGAGAAGTCACACAGATTATCCACACCAACGGTCTTTATTCCTTCATGACTTGCTGTGTGGTGGTTCATAAAACTCATTGGCTTTCTCTTCAAATTGGATTTTGCTCTGCAAAATCTTGAAAACCCAAATCCCATTTCACAACTTGAAATATTATAAACAATATGATCATATCATAACATTGTAAAAGAAGAAAGAACCAAAGAACCAACCGCTTTATACCCTTTAGGCCTTTACAGGAACAAATACAATTCAAATTTCCCATTCTGGTTTCTCTTGCATGGTAGGAGCTCGAAAGCCAGAAGTTTCTTCAAGTGTAAAATGCCAGAATACAGTTGAACAAAAACAACCGACAATGGTAGAGAGAGGGGGATAGATAGCTTTTAAACCCATTGACTCCGACCTAGTATGATATAGATATTGGAAAATTTGGCTTTTGGCGGTGAAGATATTGGACAAAAGTCAAATATCAAAACCACACAGATATCTCTCTTATTTGAATACTTCTTTCTCTACAAGTTAGTTGGCTAAATTGACAATACAAAGAAGTTAAAACAAAGTTGAAAAGGACCATTGCACATGTAAATTCCACATGAAGGATGGGTTTGGATTGCACTGAAAAGGAAAGCAGACGCATGTCTACGTTTTTTCTGTGGGTCCCGTGCACGGTTCACAGGACCCGCAAGTACAGATTTCAGCAAATTTTTCTTTAAAACTAGGTCCCACGGCACTATTCACACATTTAAAAATTATTTTGCTACATTGTTTTCAGTTTTCAGTTTTTAGCAATAAGCGGTATCTAAACAGACCCGAAATTACTTCAGCAATCGGTGTGATGCCAATGCACAAACCCAAAATGTGTTGGCCTAATCCCTAGCCCATTTAGAGGCCCAAGAAGCTTTTTCAATAGGTAAGGTGGGAGTCTAACTTTGGTTTTCCTAATATAGGAAAGTAGACTATGTCATTGAATTACAAAACTCTTGGTTCAAGAAACCAGTTATTAATTTATAAAATATTACCACCACGCATCCTAGGTGCAATGATTACTACATAAGTATAAGTGCTTAAGGGGTGTGGATGGCAATAGCCGGAATTCAAGTCTCCAAAAGGAAGCTTCACACACATATACACTTTAAATTAGCCTAGTATAGAATTTCTATCTTGTATAAAAAAAATAAAGAAAAATTTAGAAAAGATTAAACACAACTATGATACATATAGAGGAAAAGCAAGATAAAGAGATTTAACGCAAGGAATTAATGTGTGATTTGGTCTTTTTTTTTTTTTTTTTTTTTTGAGAAGGAAGAAGTTGAACTTTTATTAAGTAATTCCAGCTAAATCAGCTTGGAAGACAGGAAAACAATGTGGTGGAACACTCTCCATCTACACAACAAAGTCGGAGATATGCTTAGCATACCTAGCTAGACTATGAGCAACCTTATTACCTTCTCTCTTCACATGAGAGTAACGTAATTGATTAAAAAAACTAGAACAACGATGCACATCCTTAAGCAAGACTCCACTATAGGACAGCACCTCTAAATTGTCAGCCAACCTTTTCATTAAAATTTGCGAATCCCCCTCTAGGACAGCAACTCTAAAACCAATATCAGAAGCAAACTGAAGGGCTTTACACGCAGCTAAATTAATGTGTGATTTGGTCTTAAAAACCCATATTCACAACAAAAAGCTCTTAACTGTTACATTATTTCAATTAAGCTCCACATTAATAATATTTCCAGGTTTTCATTCTCAAAAAAAAGCTCCACGTTAATAATATTTCCAGGTTGATAGAAAATGGGCTTGCAAATGAACTTTCAATGAGCTAAGGTTTTAGTGATCAAAGTAGGTTAGTTGTTCTTAGAAAGAATATAACAAACAGTTTTATGTAAGAAAAGTTCTCCTTGGTCAAGTCCTCGGATGATTTGTTCTTATATATGTTTCTCAAACTTATACAAAATCACAGCTCTTTAGTATACAGTGATCTTTTTTGTTGGATTTTCTCCTGCTCCCCTTGTAATGGGGTTTCTCTCCTTTATATATATTCTCATTTTCTCTCCTTTATATATATTCTCATTTCTTCTTTCATTCTAGCCCTCCACGTGTAGATCAGATTGTTGGCCTTGATACTTGTCCCATCAACACCTTCTTGAAGTCTTTGAAGGTAGCTGTAAGGCTAAAGATTACCGTTCAGGTATCACCTCCACATTAATGCGGCCAAGGGGTTAGATGCAGAGCATTTAATGTGGTGGTAGCAGCTTTCTTCTCAGATATTTTCCAACTCCTTTTTGTCTTATCCCTATCTGAGGTTTATCCTTACCAGCACGATTGCCTGTTGCCTTGTTCTTGATGAAGGGTCGGACCTTTAACCTCTACTCTGTTTAGCCGAGGAGGTACTTCTCCTTGGACAACGCTTCCAGCTCCTTATGATCAGACTTCTTTCACGACCTATTAACCTGCATGCCTTCGTTAGTATTACCTGTCCTCGGACTATCTGATGTCCTCGGGCACGGCCCACGGCCCAATACCTATATATGGGCCCTTCATCCCTACAGTTACTATGCTTATTTTGAGTTACATTAGTATAACATTTCAATCTATTTCGATTTATTCAGCCTAGCACTTGGGTCCATTTGATCTATTCAGTTTATATAACACACTCTCTTAAACAATATTTATATAAGACAATTACCCATCTTTGTTTTTTTACAAACAAACAAACACAAACGCACACACCTTTTTTTTCATATTTCAAGTTCTATGAACTTATTATAATATTAAGTTCTTTAAATTTTATTCATTGTGATAATCTTGAAACGGTACACCGTATACTTTGATATCGAAATATTTCATTTCAGTTGACCAAATAGAAATCTTGTTCGAAACAAAATTCAAAACATTACAATTGACACTCTACTTCATCTTGCAAGTTTAATTGATTTTTTCTTCTCATTGAAATTAGTAGGCCAAAAATAAAAAGTGTTTGGTCACACAAAAAACAAAATACTCTTTGAGAAAGTTTATAAACACAGAAAATTTCACACCTAGCTAATGTGACAGATTGTTAATTGTAAGTAAAAAAACGAGATCAGTAGCGTGTCAAGATAAGAACCAAAAAAACTTGCCAAAATTTTTTTAAAATTTTTTTTTTATATATTTATTGTGTTTATAGCATTTTTTGTATCCTTTCATCTCCTACTTCTTTTCTCGCTTACCCACATATAAAAACCAAATAATTTGGCCATTATGACAAAAGCCCATTTACCACATTTTGCAACATGATCCATTTTCATCTCTACTATAGTAACTCTAGTCCAATTAGGATACTGTCTTTCACCCAGCAACCCCGGTCCAAATCCCAGCATCGGAAATTGACATCTCCACTTTTCCCCAACTTCAAATGAAAGTTGCTACGAACAAAAAGACACATTTTTTTAGTACTAGTAGTAAATTAATGTAGGACTATGACTTCTCATCTTTTTGACTCTTTTCTCTGTTTTTCAGTTTGGTCTGAGCTTCCACTGGAATCCATTTCCTTACCTTTTTTTTTTCAGGTACCAGCAAACAAAGAAACCTTATCATTATTCGATTCCAATTCTCCAAAGTACCGCTTTTCGATCTAATTTTTTGCTTTTAATTCATATCAAATGGTTTTGCTTTTTAGCTTTTCTTCTTTGATCATATTATTTGACAATATTAGCATTTGAAATTGTTTAATATTCATTGCCATTATTGTACTAGTGCAAGTTTTAATTTTGCGTAGACATTGTTTGTGAGGTTTTGATATGGCATGGTGTTTGTGAATTTACTTTCATTCTTTCAAGTTATATTGATTAGAATTGGTAATGATTTGTTATATTTGAGATGGGTTTTATTTGCATTTGATGGTGCAATTAAAGATTGAAAGGAATACGGAATACCTATTGTGAAATTTTGGTAGCTATTAATTGAAATTTGAAGTTTGATTTGATTAGAATTAGGGGGACCCTTTGTTTTATAGGATTTGAATACCTACATTACGTCGCAAAATAACGAGGTATTCCCATAGGAACATGATGATAGAATGTAGGCTACCTACCAATCACCTCTCCCAGAGCCCGCAAAGTGAGAGTTTTGTGCATTGGGTACAACCTTTGCTAATTGGAAGTTCTGGACATAGTTATGGAGCTGGTGGTTCCAGCTTGCAGTCTTGCAGGTTAGGATTCTGGGATATCCATTGAATTCCTTTTGGGCATTCGGGGTTTCTTTAGTGAGATATATATATATACACACACACACACATATGTGATTTCTCTTTATGGTGTTGGAAAAGGTTCCAAGGATAGGCCATTGGCTCTGAACCTCCCACTTAAATTTCTGAGCAGACTCTTCTTTGGTAAGACATTAATCTGCACACACCATCTTATGAACTTACAAAATATATATGTGTATATATATATATATATATATATATATATCAAATGCTCAGCAAGGGGAGTATATTAGTGGGTGGGTCCTTGGTTTTCCTATTGTATTGGAATAGGCTAGTTTCCATATTCTGCCTGTGGTAACACCAGACAGGATTCCGTAAACAATGTATGTGACTTTTGAAGCCTACTATCACAATTTTTTTTTTTTTTTTTTGGTTTTTTGTTTTTTGAGAAGGAGAGGAACAGGTAAAATCAGATGCGTTTGACTTGACATCTTGTTGCAAGGATCATGTGTTTATGGTATTATGATCTACTGTCAGTTATTCATCTTTGTCTCTGATTCCAGAATACTGCTATTTTGAGCTGGATTTGAACCAGCGTAGACATATTGTCAACAAATTTACAGTGCTGTTCAAATTCTTTCTTCCTCCTGTTCTATGGATTTTTTGTTTAACCAATGAAGGGAGGCAACAATCAACCTTAAAAATTGGACCAGCATAGACTGGGGTTTATCTAACCACAAATCAAGAATATGGCTCATTTTTCATTCGTATGTGCCTCAAGCCGTATCCCTTTGCCCCTAGCAAATGATTGATTAAAATGTAATTACTTTTTTCTTTTTTCTTTTTCTCCATTAGTAATTACACATGCACCCAATGAGCTCTGAACCTAAGATATTTACCCCCCACCTTGTTCTTACAAGGAGAGGAGTTGTCATTTAAGCTAGAGCTCATTGGCTTGATGTAAGTAGAATTCTATCTGTAATGGTCCTGTTCAAGTGGAAACATGTGTTTCAGAAATTGAAGCAACTTGAAATGCACTCTTTTTAAATAAGCAAATAAATTTTTTTACAAAGTATAAAGTTGATGGGATACAAGTTTGTGTCTTCTTTTTGTCGTGAAATTTGTTATGGAACTAAATATAGGGATAACTTACTTGATTGAATTTATAAACTTTGTTTGAAGGAACTGAAAGGATGAACCATAACTTTCTGCTCTCCATCTCTCGCTCTTGAATTACTGTTTCATCGTATCCTTATGCTCTCTCTCTCTCTCTCTCTCTCTCTCTCTCTCTCTCTCTCTCTCTC
>JARYZH020002785.1:0-13666 GCA_030021035.2 Notholithocarpus densiflorus
TATCTGGTCTTGGTGCAGACTGTTGTCCTCAAGGTTGGTATGTCCTGTGAAGGCTGTGTTGGGGCTGTGAAAAGGGTTCTGGGCAAAATGGAAGGTTTGTTGCTGCCCTGACAGTTTAAATTATTTCTATTGTTTTACTTGCACACCTCTAATGGCACTTATCTGTCAGAAAAAATGTAACTTATAATGTCTCCTCTCTCTCTCTCTCTCTCTCTCTCTCTCTCTCTAAATTTTCTTTCAAGTATCTGTTATTCATTTATAAAAATATGCAACTATAATTTTTCCAATGGCCAAATGGTTGTTAGGAGCTTTGCTAATTTGTTAATATTCTGCCTCTGAGTGCAAATAGTCTAGGTCTTATCCCAAAAATTGAGTTTCTGTATTTTCTTCTTTCTATGTGCGCTTGTCTTGGTTTGATAGCGCAGTTTCCTATTATGTGAAGTCTAAATTATGTTGTTGTGGTCTTTTGACATTGAACTTCTGGAATCTTACATCACTAACAATGAAATTAAGTTAATTAATTTAAGGTTATTATGTCTTGACAGCTCTGTTGTAGTTCACCAGAGTGAAAATTTAAATCTATACTAACAGCTCTTTTGTCCAATTTTGTAATAATAATTTGTGCTTTCAACTGATGAAGTTTGAAAGTTTATCAGTTTCTCATACAAAGTGGTTCGGACATGTGTAGTAGTTAAAACAAGTCTTTCTGTCCAGCACTTGGTTTAATGTAATTGATATATTCAAATAAAGAATTATCTTTGGTCAAAAACTCGAAAAAACTCTTTTCATATGGCTGGAAATGTGCACAACTATACTGATTAGAAATTTAGGTGAGAGATTTAGGCTTAAAAAGCATGGTGGTTATAATTGGTGTCCATTCTTGTCAACTTCAGGTGTAGAATCATATGATATTGATTTGAAGGAGCAGAAGGTGACAGTGAAAGGCAATGTGCAGCCTGAGTCAGTTCTGCAGACCGTTTCAAAAACTGGGAAAAAGACTACCTTCTGGGAAGCCGAGGCATCAGAAGGGAAGCCTGCAGAAGCAGTTGCTGCTGCTTAAAGACTTTACTCCATTTGCTTTGTGGAAGTAGTCGATTATAGTTGTTGAACTTAATATAATATATAGCGAAATTATGTTAAATGTGGACACACATAATGTACTTTACATGCTTTGGATGTAATCATGTAAGCAATAATGATTTCTTGGGTGCTTGACTTGTTATCTTATGTACAAGTAATTAATTAGAGAATGTGTTTCTTGTGTTATTCCTTCTCTATCATTCCCAGATTTAATGATCCATTTGAGTGCTTGTGGAGACCAAAGAAAGTATGCAAGTATGACTACTTTTTATTTTCCTATTCTAAAAACCGAGGCTGATGATTCACTAACATAAATATTGCTAAACCTGCACATCAATTACCCTTTTAAATTATATATTAGTGCATCGACGGGAAATTTGGAATCATTGGCCTCGTTGTAAACTATCATCAAGATGTTAGGGTTGGAAAATTCAAAGTTGTCAACGTTATTACTTTTGTTTTTATTGAATTTTATTATCATTTAACTAGTTTGATTAGTAAACATTTAAGGTTATTTTATAAGAGGTTATGTATAAAATAATTCTCACTTAACCTTTGTATACTTGGTGAAATTTACGTAGATGATAAATTCTATATAAAAATAATTTGATAATTTGATATATAATATATTTATGAGTTATGACTTGTGTGTGTGCGCGCAAACATGTGTTTAGAGTTTATCTTGACTAGTTTATCAATACCATAATTTAGTTCTCATGTGTGTGTGCGCTTTGAGTTAATCTTGACTAGTTTATTGATACTGATAATTATTCACTCTCCTTTTATATAATAAGAAGGTAGAACAAATAGGTTATTATTCCAAAACTTTTTCTGTGAAGGTAATAATTCCAATTTTAATAATAATAAAAAATGCATTTTAATCAACACTAAATTGTGAATGATTAATTATTAACTCTCCTCTTATATAATAGTAAATTACACTAATTAAATTAATTGTGGAATCTACAATTCATGTGAAATGATAGAGAATTACGTTGCTATATTCCTTGAGAATTTGATAATTTTTCCTTGTGATTAAAACAATTAACCACAACATAACATGCCAAAAGGGGTGAGCTCGGGTTCAACATTTTGAGCATCTGTGGCAATATCCCAGCAATAGAGTGGGGAAAACAAACCCATTGCTGCATCTTGAAACCTGGGTTTGACTAAAATGTGGTTGTAGGGAGTGCTCTTATAGACATGTATGAGTCTGGAAAACTAAATGAAGCTCGGAATGTCTTTGATTATCTATCTACAAAAAAAAAAAAAAAAAAAAAAAAAAAAAAAAAACATGGTTTCCTGGAATACCATGCTTGTGGGATATGCCCAACATGGTTTTGGGAGGGAAGCTTCAGAGATCTATAACATAATGCATAGTAATGGGATCAAACCTAATGGTGTTACTTTTCTTGAAATATTATCTGCTTGTGGGCGTGTGTGACTTGTAGAGGAGGGATGGCACCACTTCAATTCCATGATCAAAGACCATGGCATTGCCCCTAGGACAGATCATTTAGCTTCTTTGGTCAGCCTTTTTCCCCGTAAAATACAGACAAAAGAGCTTTTGAACTCATTAGGAGTATTCCAATGGAACCTAATAAGGTGGTGTGGCGGTGTCTCTTGTCCCGTTGTCCAGCTGCAAAATTCACAAAAATGTAGCTCTGGGAAGATACGCTGCTGAGAAAATTTTGAGCATTGATCCAGAAGATACTTCAGCTCAGATCATGCTTTCAAATATATATGCCGAGGCCAAGATGTGGAATGAAGCTACACAAGTGCAAAAAATAATGGAATAGAAATTAAAGAAAGATACAGGATATAGCTGGGCTGAATTGAAGAACATTAATATATATTTACTTTTCTGCATATCATTACACACAATTCCAATAAACAAAATCTCCTTGAGGTTTTGGATGCGTTGACACTTAACAGTCCAGTTTGTTTGACCCAGGATACATACCTGATGCCATGTTTGTATTGCACAGTGGGGAATAGAGTATTTGGTCATACATTCAGTCCTTTCACATGTGAGAAAATAAGAGAAATGAATTCATGATGGCCTGAGATGATATTGAATGAGGACTAAACAGTATAGAAAGAATAGAGAAAAGTAAAAAATGATGCTGACTTGTTATTGTAACTTGTAAGAAAGTAAATCTAAGGTCACATTTCCCACATAATGTTGTAGTTGAATTAAAAAGAAGGGAGGGAAGATCAGAGACTGATGGTGTGGGAGAGGGTCCCTTGGTGAGAGGTTAACAAATTCAAGGACTTGATTTCTTAGTTACAGAGGGTAATCCGCTGACACACCCAATTCTTGGGCTGCTCCTGTCGACCATTTCAACGACAATTGATGTCCTAATTGATATGGAACTTACTTCCTCTTTTCAGAAGACTTGTTCTGCTGCTCTGGAGATTATTGGACTGGTTCTCTTATAATTGTGTGTAGGTGTGCTTTTTGTTTGAGCAAAGATACAAGATTCAGAGGGTCTGCTGTTAACCTCATTCTCACTAGGAGCTTGGTGGGGTGGTTCAGAATTTATCTTTTTCTTGAACTGATTGCTGATATTGTAGCTCTCATGATCTTCCAAGGGGGAACATACCTGGCTAAAATAGAAAAAGCTTAGAGGAAAATGTGGTGGAAGCAGTATGTTAGGCAAGTGTTGGCTACATTGTACAGGTTGTGGATTATCAAAAGGTTTACAAAAGAGGCCAGTGGCAGAAAAAGTTCATAGATGTCAATTTGTGACCCATAATATACTAATTTCATGTCCCCAAATGTTCTATCAACTGCAATTATGTCAATGTATAATTAGCATCATATAAGTTGCACACCTGAACTTTCATCAAGGTTGACCATATTCTCATTGAGGAAGGCTAGGAAGCTGCCAAGGTTCTCAGCAGTTGGACGGTATTGTCCACTTTATGCCGATACAGACTGGAAGTTGTAAGGACATATTCAGAATTCAGATGCAAGAAACAGAGACTTTTCAAGTTTATATACAAAATACATCTAAGAGTCTGTAGCTCAACTGTCATCTCCCCTAATGTTTCCAACAAAGACATCCGGAGTTCAAAACTCCTCACCTCCATTATAACTATCATATTATCATAAAGTTTATACACAAAGTGCGTTGATAAACCATATCCTTCATTAAAATAAAATAAAATAATAATAATAATAAATTCCATGTAAGTTTATGTTTTATTATCTTACCCAAAACGAAAGGCATTTTATTATCTCTGCAATTAGAAGCTTTTCTTGGCCTTACCAGAATTATTTGTAGAAACGCACATAGATTGTACTTCTCCGTAAAATTGTTTTTGTGTAATAAACATTATTCTTCCTAATACCAATTAAATGAATTTAACATGTTAAACTACGAGTAGAATTAACATGAATTTAACATGTTAAACTACGAGTAGAATTGAGTTTCAAAAAAAAAAAAAAAAAAAAAAAGGAGTAGAATTGAAATGTCAGAGCTCAGGAATCTACATAATGGGACTTGGCACTTTGCAAACTGTGTTGATTTGACATCCAGCAATCTAGAAGAATATATAAATATGAATTGTCTTTTATTTAGAGCTTGGAATTCTTGAGGATTACCATTTGGGGATGAAAAAAAAAAATTTATTTTGTATCTTCAAACACTACTTTAACCCTTTTATCAATTAATTTTACAACTCATTCTATATTCTAGTTTTTATTTTTACATACAATTCAATAAAATAATATAAACTACCTAATAAAATAATAAAAAATATTCTTCTTTCTCTCTTTCTTTTCACTATCTTTTTCTCTTTACACACAACTACAAGATTAAATATTATTTTTTAAGTATACAAACCCGGATGGAGTGAGTTTTTGCTGTCTTGGTTTGTAAAATAGCAACTAGGGGGTGTTTACACAACCCAATGCTAGTGCTCCAAGTAATTGCATAATTTATTTTTAAAAAAAATGGCCCTGTAAATGAAGTCTTTTATAAAATATAACAAATTTTCAAAAATTTTAAATTTTACAGCTAAATCATGATATTGGATTTTCAATATATTAATATTGGTTCAATTACTATTAATTTTATCCATTAATGTGTTAAAGTCTTTGTCTAGCTAGATAGGTTGACAATGTTAAGTGATTATAGTGACTTTGATAAACTAATTTCTATTGTTTTACTCTTTTAAGTGAATTAATCATCAATTTAGTCCATTCGATCAATTTCAGTCTATTTAGTCCACTTAGTCCAATTCATTCTACTTCGGTATATTTCAATCTAGTTCAGTCCATTATGCTCTCTCTCTCTCTCTCTCTCTCTCTCTCTCTCTCTCTCTCTCTCTCTCTCTCTCTCTCTCTCTCTTATTTTTTCCTGTGTGAATATAATACAGGCCATATCATGACCTAACATTGGGTTAGAGTCATAGTTTTGATAACCTGTTTAGAACAACCAATTTTGACCCATTTTAATCTGATCCAAACCCGAATAAGTCTAACTTAAACCCAATTGACTAGACATATTTATCTCAAGTTTACATAAACCTTTCTGTCATAACATGTGTGAACAACACATATTCTAGTTACCTAGGGGGTGTTTGGTATGGGATTTTGAGCAACAATTTTCAGTTTTTAAACAATATTACATGTATTTTTATATACTTTTTCACCTACACGTATTTCTAAAAACTACAAACAATATTATTAGAACAACGTTACCAAACGGGCCCCTAGTGACCCATTTGATAACGTTGTTTGGTAATGTTGTTTATATTTTTTGAAAATACATGTAGATGAAAAAGTGTGTAAAAATACGTGTAACGTTGTTTAAACACTGAGAACTATTGTTTAAACCCACCAACCAAACAGCCCTCTATTTTGTGAACTTCATTAGTTGGAAAGTTACTTCAAAAAAACAAAAAACCTTTAAAATAATTTTTCAAAAAGAATTCTCTATTTCATATAAATATTGTCTTTTCATTCCATTTTCCAAGGTTCCAACGATAATATTTTGGTCCAACGGTCCTATTTTTCTCGAGTATAAAAATAGCATCACTCTCTCTAAAATTCTCATTTAGCACTCCATATTTTGTTTTCTCTTTAAACTTTACTGAGTTTAAATCTTTATGTCTGAAGATATTCCACCCAAAATGCTTCCTTTTCACTCTGACTCTGACTCTGACGACTCTTCTATTGACGAAAAGGTGGACATAATTGTAGGCTTTATGGCAGTTGCTGGCCTTGCTATTGCTATGGAAGAAGACGAAGAAGAAGAACGATTGATGAAGCTGGAGAGAAGAAGAAGAAGAAGATCAAGACCACGTCGAGGTTGTGGAAAAGGCAAGGCTCGTGATTCTTCCTCTTCAGACACAAGTTTAACTAGCGAGATCTCAACTGCAAGGTCAAGGAGAGCAACAAGGACAAGGGCCACTGCAAATAGTACTGCTGCTACTGCCTCAACCAGCTCCAAATGCTGCAACCCCAAGTTGTTGAAAAAACAAGGCAATATTAACAGTAACAATATTGTAAAGGGTCTCAATGACTCTTTGGTTGATTGCGATTGTGAGTCTGGGGCTTCTAGAAATTGAAGCCTGAAGTGAAAGTGTTGGGATGGCTGAGCTTCAAGTCAAAACTCAGTTCACTGTAGTATGTACTGACTCTGACTCTAGCTTCTTGTAATAACTGTAGAAAGACATTGTGATCGTACGTTTGGTGGAAAAAGTGGCAAGCTCTAATTCAAAACATTAATATGATGAAATGGCAAACGCAACGTCGTTTTGTAGGCTTTTTTTATATTTGTCCCAACATTTGACATATTAGATTTTGATAATAAAACCAAACTTGTAGGTGAATTTTACATAGATCAGTTTACTGAGTTGTCATTTTAGTCTAAAAACTTTTTTTTTTTTTTTAATAGTCAAACATATATATGATATTCGGGGCCCATGAAGTTGATAAGAACAATTAGCAAAGACCGAACCTAAATATCTTAAAAACTTTGACAATGCTGTTATTTTAGTCTTTCTGTCCATTGCTACTTACAAATTGCACATTAACTATTCCTTTAAAAAAAAATATATATATATAGTGAGAAACAATGTTAATGGAGTTTTTCTAATGGCAATGGATGAAGGAACTAAAATCACAATGTTGTCAAAGTTAATGGACTAAAATGATAAAATTTAAACTTAATAGACTAAAATGATAATTCACAAAAAAAAAAGTATAGGGAGTAAATTGCATTTTTTGCTATGTACAATAACCAGTGAGCTCATACTTATGAGCACAACTCAATTTTACCCAAAAAATAAAAAGCCAATTCAATGATAAAAAGTCGTTAATTTACAAAGTTGATGAAAAAAATACTAAGCCAACCATATCTTTCTGCTAGATCAATTGCTCAGACAAAATCTTATTATCATTGTTGAAGCTTGAATCCTTGTCTTTTTTTATCTCCTTTGGAAGTTGAGGAACTTGATGCCATAGGCAAAGACAAAGAAGAAAACGAGGACAAAGCCAATATGGGCTGCAACAACAGCTCCAAGGAAGTTATATTCAAAGCCCAAGTGAGACTTCAGGTAATATTTCACAGGCATATAGCCTTGTCCAGGTACCTCAATTGGAGTGGTCTTGTCACCCACTTGAGAGGTCACAAGGCCATAGATTGTCCAAGACACAGGAGAGCCCCAGTAATACCACCTCCACCATATTGGAATTTGCTGCACATGTCAACCATTAGAATTTTGAAATTCAATTTTCTTTTAATGTAATGGACTTGAAAATTGTATCATAATCTTGAATGGTGCATTCCATATCGAGATTCCCTCTAATTTGTAGTTAGATTTGTGACATGTATTTCTTATTTGATTTTGAATGATTTACATGGGGATTCAAGACTGGATTTTTTAAATGCGACATGTCTTTCATCTAACTAAAAACTGGAGGAAAGTAGAGGATTTAAATGGGAGTGGATCCTTTCCTGTATCAGTATCACAATCACACAAATATCGTTAAACCATAGTTTTTCCTTCCATGTGGAATTTATGCATATGACATGGTTTCCCATTGTTTTTTTAATAAGCTGCTTTTATTTTTATATATGCTCAATGCTAAAAATGACTCATTAAGTCCTCTCCATTTGAAAATACTTCAATGTATACTTTATCTTACTCAAGAATGTATAGTTGAAGCTATTGGAATAGAAGAAAAATGTTTTAATTTGACTCCCACAAGGTTTCCCAACTCCCTATCTAGATGTTCAAATTATGACTTGGCCCTTAATAATAACAGTTCATTGAGGAGGTCTTCTACACTCTATTGATTGTGACAATGCTGAAGCTAGGATTTTATCATAACCGACATGCCAATGCACATTTGATATAAGTAAAATCGCTTCAAATAAAGCTTCTGTGTACTATACTCATTACGTGGATATATCATACTATATTTTGTGTAATTGTTTAGGTATTACTTACCGGCCTCGTGATGAGAAAACCAGAGAACAGGTTCCAGATGCTTAGGAAGAAGGACATAACAATGGCGGCAATTTGGTAGCTAGGAGTCAGAGCTACTACCATCATCCCATACAATGTGTAGTATATAAAGCACATCAAGATAAAGAAGTAAAACCACAAGAACTTTTCAAGTCGCCAATGGAATCCAATCATTGAGTAAAGGATAAGAGTGTAGACAAAAGTTTGGATAGCTACATAAATTATCTCCACTGCCACCTGCAGGGCATCAAATAAAAATGCCAGTTATTTCTGCTGCAAATCAGAGTATTAAATTCATTTTTCTTTCATTAATTAATATGTTTAGGATCCAAAGCTGACCCCAAAATTTTGGGACTAAAACTTTGTTTGTTGTTGTTCTTGTTCTTGTTCTTTCATTAATTAGTTGGAGTATAAAATTAAAAATAATTCCTCTGAGGTGATAAAGTGGTTTTAATCTTCCTTTACCTGAGCAAAAGCATAAGGCAAGGCTGAATACATTCCCGCTGCTCTTTCACGGTAGAAGACTGTTCTTTCAATTGCCACAACAGGCTGCACTGCAGCTGTGTTGGTGCTTCCAAGAAAAAGAGCAGCAGCAAACATAGCCCCCAGTAGATTCAGCAGGTCTTGTTCCTTGCGCCTGTTAACATGATAGTTTCATCATTAAACAAGCACAGAATCACAGAAATAGTAGACTTAATTGTTGGACCATTTATTTTAAGACTCTAAAAGGTCAATGGTATGATTTTTATGTCTGTTAACATGATACTTTGCAATTAGCTTCAGATATATTCATCAATGAAGTAGCACAAAAATGGTGCACTTAATTGTAGAGTCCATCCATTGTATGATTAAGAGGTTAATTGTCCCTTTTTATGCATCTGTAACTATGCAGAATTCTACAAAATGTCGAGTGAAGATCAAGTTAATAACTTCCTTGGATCATAATCTTTTTCAGTGCATGCTTAAAATCAGATAATATAAGTAATTCTTGTTTAAAATCAATCATACCCTATGGGTTAATTACAATACTCTAGTAGTTCTTTGATATTAGTCCAATTTAAGTTATGAAAATAAGAATTTTAAGACTTACGTCTTATCTCCTTTTTTCCAGAAAATTAGCCCAAATAGAACACCGATGACTATTGTTACGAATAACCGGATGGCATTGTATTGTGGGTTCCTCCAATAAGACCAATATTGCTTCCAAAAGCAAGCTTTACATTGAGTTACAAAGGATACGGAATATTTGGTGGGGAAGTTAAGGTCCTTCGATCCTGGTGATGGCGTGCTTAGCTCTTTGATGAGTTCTTGATTCCTCCTGTACAAGAAATCAATATAGAAAAACTTAGTATATCTGAAAATAAAATTGAAAATTGTAAGAGGAAAAAAGAAGCTGGAATTTTTCAAGAATGTCTAATGTTCTTCTTACTTGTACCGTTCAGAATTGGCATAAATTTCTGCAAAATCCACATTGAGTTGAGCCTCAACTGCAGGAGAACTGATTTCTAGCATCCATGTTGCAGGATTATATCCATCTTTGATCTTAGGAACATATGGGATAGCCTGAAATCGTCATATTTAGTTTGTGAGTAAAATTCCTAAGAGTTGCTGCATTGATAGCCCCTGCAGTGGCTATAGATATTAGCTTGTGATAAAAACTTCAAAAAGTTACTGCTATAAAATGTTGGTTCTTTAAGCATTGAGAATAGTGCTATTCACCTCAAAGTAATCTACAAGCTTTTGAGAATGGTGACCGAGGGGTCCAGCATAAATGACTTGTCCACCCCTCTTCATCAACAGTAGCTGTGGGCAATTTGATATTTAATTTAGAAGTGTTATGTGATTATAAGACAGTCAGGCACACAGATCTCAAACACAAAATGTTTATATTGATATATCCTATATACCTCATCGAAAGCTTCAAAAATGTCTATGCTTGGCTGGTGAATTGTGCAGACAACAGTTCTCCCTGTATCCACTGTGTTTCTCACTGTACGCATTACAATTGCTGCAGCTCTAGCGTCAAGGCCTGATGTTGGCTCATCCATGAAGATGATGGAGGGATTAGCAACCAATTCTACAGCTATTGTGAGTCTTTTTCTCTGTTCAGTTGATAGACCATCTATTCCTGGAACACCAACTATGGAATTCCTCAATGGATTTAGCTCAACCAAGTCCATGATTTCCTCAACAAACATCTATTGCACAAAAAATGAAAGCTGTGGTAAGCAACACCATTTGTAAAACTTTTAGTTTCTAGACATGTATGGTAATTGGACAATTGGAAGCTACATATTATGAGTTACATATTTACTATTAATAGAAAATCATCCATGTCAAGAAACAAAGTTTGGAAAGGTTAAGAAACTCCAACTTTATTCTTGTCTTAAGACACCAAACTATTGAAAGCTGAAATTAGAATAAATAAATTGACCTATACCTAAATGGAAGAAAATGAATCATGTAAATGGCTCCAAGTTGTATGAATAAAAAAGATTTTGTGAAGTAGTTTTCTACCCACATGACCTGTAGATATATGGGCACAGCCCAAAATATGATGTTATCTAATTATTTGGGCTAATTAACTTATGCAACTAGAATATTGTGGACTGAGGCACAAGTTAGTTTTTTTTTTTTTTTTTTTTTTTTTTTTTTTTTTTTTTTCCTTAGCAAGTAAAAACCACCTATTAAATTGAGAGATAAAATAGAATAAGCTCATACAGTCACGGAAATGACATGTTTGGAGATAAAACGATTAGATTTTGGACAAAGAAACCATGCCTTTCGAGTTTCCTGCTTAACTTCCTTGGCAAGACGCAGCCAGGCAGAGTACACAAGAGATTCATAGACGGTAACATTTGGTGAATGGATATCATTCTGTTCACAATAACCGCTAACCCGAGCAAAAGTTGCTTGGTTCTTGGGGTAACCAGATATGCTGATACTTCCTTCAATGTACCCACTAGTTTTTCTTCCTGCTAGCACATCCATCAATGTGGTTTTTCCAGCACCAGTTACGCCAACCAATGCTGTTAGAATACCAGGCCTGAAAGCACCACTAACATCTCGTAAAAGTTGGAGACGACTTTCTTCGATCCCTTGGCCCTTCATTTCCTGATGAAAACTAGTGTTCAGAATCTAGATTTCAAAAACTAAAAGGTTTAAACTTTTGAATTTTTCCAAATATTAAGATGTTAGCTTCATGTGACACATATTATTATGAGCCTAATTAGGAAAACACCCAATACAGAGTTGTTCAATCTTCTGTAGTATTCAAAATATCTTGACATCTTATTTTAACAAGCATCTTCTAGACATTCAGGATATCATTATCATAAAATTAATGGTCCCTCAGTCATGACAAACAGAAAGTTGGAAATCTAGCAGTCCACTTATGATGCACTCTAGGAAAAATTATTAAAAGTTGTAAATGATTGTCAAGAGCTTTGTAACTCAGCTGGCAGTTCAAATCCCCCACCCCCATTGTAACTATCATATTATCAACAAAAAAAAAAGGCTCTAAATGATCAGTCTATTGGGTAAATAAACCTTTTATTCAACTATTTTATTGAATCAGCTTTTATTTTTTTTCACTTTTTCTTGCCCTACCATAAGGCAATTCTCCAAGAGGGGAAGAGAGAAATGGCAAAAGATACTTACAGCTGGCATATCGACGTGGTAATTTACATGATTAAATGCAAGTGACAAGGGCTGGAATGGCAGAACCATTCCTCTTCTAGTAGGTGCATTCTCTGCACCACTACCACTTGAGTTGTCTGGAGTGTTCTTCATTGCCATATCAATACCTGTACTCATTCACATGTTACAATCATTAACAGCAGGAACCATTTATTTTCCTTAAAGCAACTATGTAGATGATCTCTTAAAGAAAATAGAACTGCAAGTTATGGAACCTTGAAACGACGGAGCGGTTGAAGATGTACTCATTTCTGTGCCTCTCATCTGAAGCTGTCCATTAGAGGACTGCTTTCCACTTTTTTTATTGTCATCCTCCTCAACAATAACGGATTTAGAACCACCTAAAGCTGCGTTTGATTTTCAAAGTAATGTCAGCTCTAAAATCTTATTGCAGTAACTGAACTGGAGAGTAGTGTGGTAAATGATTGCTTACGATTTAGAAATGTGAGTGCTATGATAAAACAGATGTTAAAAAGAACAGAAAACCCAAGGAGTGCCCCAACACAAATCCAATACCAATAGTCTTCCTTAAACATGCCCCTGGCCTTGAGAAGAACCTTTCCGACGGTGGGTTCAGGAATAAATGGGTCCGGATTGGGCTGTAACAAAGAAAAAGTGAAGATAATTTTAAAGGAACAGAATGATTGTTTACAAGTTTTCTTGGAGATCTTACTGCACTCCATCTTTCGTCAAGAAATTCATTGATGGCTATGGCATTCTGTCCATACATCATGGGAGAAATGTAGTAGCCCCATATCATCCATGGTTGAATGTCATCTAGACAAGGAGAAGGAGGTTTTCACTGTTTCAATTATTATAGCATTGCATGAAGAGATGAGCATCTCTCAACATATATATGTACAGAATCATTTTAGTTGAGACTTGAACACTATAGATTTATTGAAAACTCATCAACATAAACTGCTAACCTTTGGCAACAATGAACCCACCAAGGACAAAAACCAATAACAATGTAAAGGTACCAAGCGTATTTGCCACAACTTGAACTCTTCCCAGTACTGCAATAAACCGGAACAGAGATAGGCCCATCTGATGGATGCTGAAGAATGCCAATAATTGGCGGAAAAACCTAATAGAATTTTCAAGATATGTTAATAAAACATAAATTATATATATTCACATAGCTCATGGATGGAAAATAATTGACATAACAAGAAATTATATACGCGTGAAGTTTATTCATTTATCTGGAAGAATATATGTGCAAGCACATACCTACTAGCAGAAGGAGCAAACCCAATAGTGTAATATGTTAGGCAGATCCATATTCCTGACTCCATCAATGAGAGAGGAATCCTGAGGAGCCAAATTGGTAAGCCGAAAGCCCATGCTGGATGGAACAAGAAATCCCGCTGCTTAAAAAATACAGGAAGCCTAACAA